>JAPYZC010003589.1:0-11713 GCA_030522665.1 Ichneumoninae sp. A BG-2022a | reverse complement strand
AGGTTTGAAGTTATTTAAAATATGTGGGTACTGTAATTTTTTCGATATGTATCACGCTATATCGCTTAACACAGTTTGACTGTTCTGTTATCCGAATTTCCCTTAATCCGAACGAGCTCCGGTCGCAATTGGTTCGGATAATCGAGGTTCTGCTGTAGTATGAATACAGGGACGTGCGCGGGGCCAAACGGACCGGCGTTTTTTTCGACGGTCCGTTTTTCCCCGCTAAAATCACAGTCATCTCCCCGCCTTCGAAAGAAATATTAACTGATTAAATCGCAGACACGTGTGTTGTCTCTATGCAAACTTTCACCCTCCTCCTTGCGTCGGAAAGCAGCGCAAGCGAAGTCTTCGCAAGCTCGCATCGCCGTCAGAGCAAACAAATCGCCGAGGATATCTCGACGCTGATTCAAACATTTCTAGCTCGGAGACGGTCCGAGCTGCGTATTATTTGAACGTCGCAATCGCTATCATTCCCGGTTGAATTGGCGAGACGAGACGATGCTTTTTTTAATTTCTTTTTTTTTACTCCTAAACTTCGTCGACAAAAGTAAAGCTTCCTGTGCGAGGACGAAAGGAAGAGGGAGAAAAAAAAGAAATATAACCCTCCAAGGTGTGATGCATCTTCGCGTGCCACTCTCAATTCTTCGCAACGAATGTGTTGCTTATATGAAGGAACAAATCCCACAAGGACCTTTGAGCGGAAGCAATTTACACGCGAATGTCTCACGCTTGGGCGTTCGTGCAAACTCGCGGGACAAGATGTATGGAATTCCGCGTCCCGGACGCGGAGGGGGATAGTTTCACTACCCGTTGTATTCCCATCCGTGACGCAGATGCGCTTACTTTTTTTGTTTCGCCGCCAACGAGGATTCACGCCTCGGAGCCGTGCTAGAATTGTGTAATTTTTACATATTTCGAAATCGCACACAAGCGAAATTGCGCAATACGACGGGGAACCGATTACCGCCCACTCCGAAAAACGCACGACCTCTCCGGATATGTACGGAAAGTTTCGCGGAGCACTGGGCTTATTTTCCGGCGAAGATTCCAGACTCTCTGTGACTCATGGACGTCCAGTTACAGTGGACATTGCGTGACGAGAAATAAATTCAATATTTTTACGATTGTTTCATATTTTTTATTCACATTTTTCTATTAATTTATTCTTCTTTTTTCATATTTTTCTATCAATTTATTCTTTTTTTTATAATTTTCTTTCATTTTATTATTTTTTTCATAATTTTCTTTCATTTTATTCTTTTTTCATAATTTTCTTTCATTTTATTCTTTTTTTCATAATTTTCTTTCATTTTATTTTATTTTTCATAATTTTCTATCATTTTATTCATTTTTTTCATCATTGTCTAGGGTAAAAGTGGTGAATATGGCCCACATCGATTAACACGTAAATCAATGATACATGGACTGGGCCATATTCCCCACTTTTACCCTATCCCTTTCATATTTTCTGATTCATCTTTTTTTATTCATATTTTCCCATGCATTTCATATTTTTTTATGAACATCTTTCTATCTGTTCCATATTTTTGTGTTAACATTTGTCTATGTGTCCCATACTTAATAGACCAGATAGGAGCAAAACGGATCCACGATAAAAATGTCACTCGCCAAAATTCGCGACTTTCACCGAAAATGTTTGTAAAAGCGCAATTATTTTGATTAAAAAAAAGTGCAGTTTTATTTACGACTTGCACACAAAAACGCATACGCCGACAACGAGTGCCGCAGTGTCGGTGCGAGCGTTCGAATGTTCCTCGGATCGCCGAGGAAAACATCTCATTTCAGCATGAACTCGCAATTTGATTCTCCCGAGGCTGTAAAAAAAAAAAAAATAGAAAAAAAATGTTACATCGTAAGCGAACCGAGCACTGTGCACAGGTGGGTCGTAAAAGTGTCGGGCGCTCACCGTGCGACGTTGTATCGTTTTTGAATCTCTTGTTTGCTCGTTTTGCTACGTAATTTTCTCGATGCGGGACTCGCGCGTCGGTTTACTCAAGGGACGAATACATGAGTTCGGTTAAACATTTTATTTTTTTCCCCTACTCCCTCCCTCGCTGTGCACACCCGACCTATCGTGCATCCCTGGACCTGCAGCCGACCCGTAAATGTTGGAAAATTAACGCCGTAAAAAAACGAATTGGCGAAAAAAAAATCGTACGAGGAACCGTAGGAATCCAGTAGTACGTCGAGGTTTTATGCACACCCAGAAAACAAATTTATTTGACGGCCACCGTTTATTAAGATTAATTAAAATATTTATTTGATTTAAATAAATATTTATTTCATTTAAGTAACTATTTACTTAATTTAAATAAATATTCATTTAAATAAAATAAATATTTTACTTAATCTTAATAAACCGTGGTCGTCAAATAAATTTTTTTGTGGGTGCAGGAAAAACGCCACGCCCTAGTACTTCAATTATCCGGGTATTAAGGATCGGAAGCAATTGAATTATCCACTTTCATTAAAATTAATGTAATTCGCATCAAACAAATATTTACGATTATCCGGGTATTAAAGGCCGGAAGCAATTAAATTATCCGCTTTTATTAAAAATGAATGTAATTCTCATCACACAATTGTTTATCGGTACGAAAAAAAAACATTGTGTTTTCTTTACCTCCCATTTTTCGAAAAAGACTCTTCGAGGTTTTCAAAATTCACAAAATGTTTTTGTTTAATCTCGAAAAAAGAAAATAATTTTTATCCACAAAAGAAAAGAATTTTTGAAGTTTACAAAGCGCTGCGCCGAGAAACCTCGCGATTCTCACACACGAGAAAGATTTTTCTCGCGTGTCGTTCGAACAAATGAAAATCCATAATATCGCGGGTGTCACAGCAGGGGGCGAGCTGGAAATTTGTGTCGGTACAGGTGTCTGCATCAGCTGTATCAGATCGAGCTTTTCATGAATCGTTAATGTCCGCCTGGGGAGATGACTGGGCCTTTTGCTTGAGCAACCGAGTTTAAATTCGCATCGGTATGCACAGTTCGCGCGTTATGTATCCAGCGCGGTAACCCGGTGCTCTCGATATATCAAGCTTATGGAATAATGTATCTCACGCGCATCCTTTCCCGATCCGATCGTCCGGCCAGACCCTTATCGACACCCCTGCCAGTCTTTGACGAGGCCACGATCGGAATATTAATATAGCTGAATTCCTCGCCTACGCAGCTTCGCCTCGTTCGACTTTGCCAATTTACGGCTCATCGTAGCCACATCATTTCGCCGAAACTACAATCGGCCGAATCGTCGTACGGCCGAAAGTCTCCGGTCCGAACGCGCTTCATCCGAATAGTCAAACATCCGAAACTTTAATTTTCGAATAAAGTTTTTTTGAAATACAATGTCAAATTCCCGAAACTTTATCATTTCGAATCTTCATTTCAGCGAACGTTCCTCTTCGGAAATAGTAATTGACCGAACGTCATTTCTCCGAACCGTCATTTAACCGAACGTCATTTCTCCGAACCGTCATTTAACCGAACGTCATTTCCGAATAGTAATTTCACCGAATAGTAATTTCACCGAATAGTAATTTCGCCGAATAGTAATTTCACCGAATAGTAATTTCACCGAATAGTAATTTCGCCGAATAGTAATTTCGCCGAATAGTAATTTCGCCGAATAGTAATTTCGCCGAATAGTAATGTCACCGAATAGTAATTTCACCGAATAGTAATGTCACCGAATAGTAATTTCACCGAATAGTAATTTCACCGAATAGTAATTTCACCGAACAGTAATTTCACCAAACAGTAATTTCACCGAATAGTAATTTCACCGAATAGTAATTTCACCGAATAGTAATTTCACCGAATAGTAATTTCACCGAATAGTAATTTCACCGAATAATAATTTCACCGAATAGTAATTTGCCTGAATAGTAATTTGACTGAATAGTAATTTCACCGAATAGTAATTTCACTGAATAGTAATTTGACTGAATAGTAATTTCACCGAATAGTAATTTGATTGAATAGTAATTTCACCGAATAGTAATTTCACCGAATTTCATTTCCAAGAATCGTTAAGTTTCGAAACATCAAGTCGACGAATCATCATTCTACCGAATTGTATTTATCCGAAAAGTCTTTTATCCGAAAGTCATTCATTCGAATCGACTCGTACTCTGCTCATGTGAACCTGTACCATTTTGTCCCCTGCGGTGAATAGATATAATAGCAGATGGTCAGAATATTCATTCATACTATTAGTTTCGTGATTCAGACGAATGATGATTCGGACAAATGACGATTCGAACCTATGACGATTCGGCTACTTGACATTTGGAAGTTTAAAGATTAGGAAAAATAACGATTCGGCAGATGGAATACAGTTCGTTTTACCGACTGTGTCTATTTCAGACCGAGAGAGGGATAATTGAAACAACCTGTGGGATAATTGAACCAACTCAACACACTATCATAAGGCGACGCGATACCAGTTCACTGTAACTCGTCCCAAACTCGGGCAGTAACGAGAAACCGCAATAAATTTCCGCCACAGCTGCCGAGGATTTCCGGTCAAAAGTAAATTCTCACCGTAATCGGTAAATTCGTCAGAACAGTTGAAAAAACTTCGTTACAGTTTTTGTTATCGACCGTGGTAAATCGCTTGCTCTTGATTTAAAAAAAGCCAAAATTTTGCTGAGATAAATCTAAAGCGATATACGTGACAAGTTTGATGAAAGGCTTTCAAGTCGTTAATTTTTCGAAACCCCCCAAACTCAACATTTTGCAGGACAGTTTCGTTGAAACGATGGACCAAAGTCCATTATCATCGCGGCCCTGCGGTCGAACCCTGCGTTGGATAAACTCTAAGCTCGTGCCAGAGTATGTGGACCAATATGGCCCACCCCGAATGGACCGTAAATTGATTGTCCATGCACCCGAGCCATGTAATCACACTTTAACCGCGATGCAGTTTCTATCCAAAAGCTGCGACAACGGGGTTTCCCGTTATAGGAATTCTTGCTGCGAAGTGTAATAGCTCATCGGAATCATGAAACCCGTTCAACGGAAGCAATCGACGAACCAAACTTGAGGGCGTTTCCTTCGTCGGTGTAACCGGCGAGTTACTCGCTAACGAGCTTTCCCCGGATCCGACGAATAACCTTCTCCATTTCACCTAAGACGTTGACGTTGAAAAAAGTTGAAAATTGAAATTTTCATATCGCTTCCTCATAAAGTTGAAAATGGAAATTTTTAAATCGCTTCCTCATAAAATCGTCGAAAATACAAAGTTTTTAAGGACAAAAAGAAATGTAGAAAATATTAGACAGTTTTTTCTTTTTTTTACCGAGCAAGGCGTCAATTTTGACCTCGAAGAAAGTCGAAAATAAATTCGACGCAATGTAATTTTTACACCGTCAAGGCATTCTTTTTTTAATCAAAAAGATCACATTTTGCAGACTTTTTTATTAATCGAAAATGAAAGAATTAATTCCGATAATTTTTAAGTGTCAATTCATGCACAAAATCTTTATAATAAATATAAAAATAATGTATTAAAATTCGTCAATTTCGTCACAGATAGATAGGCATTTATTGTACAGTCGTGTGATCCTCCAGGCACATCATCCAACCAACAATAACAGTAAGTACATGAGATAGACAGAGAGTGGGGCAAAGTGGACCAACGAAGTGGATTTACGAAGTTTCATCGATCGACACGACGTGTCTTAATTTTTTTTATATATATACGATGCATCTGCTATACTGGTTTGACGCATCTAGACCTAAAATAATGTGGGGCAAAATGGCTCACTACCAAAAGTGTGAGAACAGATTAATTTGAAATCCGAAAACAAATCACGACTCACAAGACTTTACCTCAATTACCATATTCATTGAGAAACAATTAATTATTGAAATACGAAAAATGATGTGGCTTAAAGTGGACCGCTGTGGCTGAACGGTGTTTAGAAGAGAAAAAGCCCATCATAATCAAGGCTCAAAAATTACTTTTACTAAGTTTTAAAAAAGCGTGCAAAGTGATTTGCATAATTACTTCGTCATGTTTTACCTTTTCGTACATAACTTCCTCTATGATAAATTCCGTTGTTCAATTTTGGCTTCGTCATAGAGGAAGCTATAATTAAAATACAATTTTCGAAACAAAAAGTATAGAAAAATCATGTGCAAATTACTTTTCACCTTTTTCGTAACATAGAAAATGTCTACTGAAATGTGCAGATTGCGTCGTTTTAAGGCAATTTTTATTCTATTCCTCAGCGCTGATTACGATACTATAACTCATTTTACTCTCTGCGTGGTTTTTGATTCAGAAATTCAAATCAATTGGGATTGTGGGATTTTGAAAAGTTTCATTTCAGAAAAATTGAAAATGTTCAAAATTCAAGAACATTGGATCAATTTTTACCAAATTTAATACGCAGCTTTGTACCGTATTAATCCATTCTCATGCCAAATTTAAGCTCGATACCTCCATGTTTACTCAAATTACACGATTTTTGGTCATTTTTGAAAAAAAAAAATCAAAATTCCATAAAATCTGAACCCTTCGGTAGATTTCGGCCAAATTCAATACCAAAGGTCTTTGATAAAAATACTATATTCGTGTGCAGTTTTATGATAGCTCAAAACTTGAGCTATCATAAATTAGAGCTACCACAGACTTTTTTCAAAAACTTCAAATTTCCGTAAAATTCTAAAACGGATCGCAATCTTCATGAAAATTATATCGAAGGAGGAGACGTGACCACTCTACTAGTATACAAAATTTGAACCCGCTGTCCCAAGCCTTTTTCGAGTCATAGTCGTTCTAAGCGATGCACGCTGTCACACACATCCATCACATTTCTCGACGTTTTCGACCAATTTTAGTACGCTGACATTAACATTTTTTTTTTCGATTTTAATGTCAGCGTACTAAAATTGATTGATTGTCAGCGTACTATGAGGAAGCAAAATCATTATATTTTGGAGCGACCCCATTTAAACCCTCTCTTCCCCGTCGCTCAATATGTTCGTGCGCATAAATGTACATAATTTCGTCGACAACATCTGTTTTCTCAAAGTTGCTTATTATCCGTCAAATTAAATGTCACGCGTGGGATATGCGTTTATTGCTGGCCGTATATACTAATTGCTTCGCGACCGGATATAAACGATTATTAATATGTAATGAAAACAATTTGCACTGTTGAAATACCGTGTTCGCGATTATTTTATGCGAGCACAAATGTGCCCGGGAAAAACTAACAAAACAAAGCAGAATAAAACCGTCACGAAATCAATGTTGCATTTCCATTCGTTCCTCCTCTGCCATTCATTTTTTATTGTCTCTCCTTCGGTGTGCAACAGATGGTACGTGAGTATAAAACGCTCGAGCGAACCCGCCCGGAAAACAACTCGATAATTTTTCTCGTGGAATTGCGGATGAAAAGAACGAAGGAATAAACATTATTATGAATATTTTTTTATTATTATTCAATTATAATTATTAAGCCGTCAGTGGGATTCTATTTATCGAACGTCGTACAAGGACGTCGAAAAGCCTTCGTTATATAAGTATTACAGGATTGCGTAATTTTGGGGAGGGGGTGGCGGGATGGACGACTCCGTTTGACTTTTTGTTTTATGCCCTGCGAAGATTTTTTACTCTGCAAATAAAAAAAGGTTCAAGGTAATTTGCACATGGCTTATTTGTTACAATCGCGAGCATAGCTTTGTCCATGAGGAAGCATTGTCTGTACTTTTGGCTTTCTCATAGAGGAAGCGTCGTGAATGTCAATTTTCAACTTTTATGAAGAAGCGATATGAAAATTTCAATTTTCAGCTTTTATGAGGAAGCCATTTGAAAATTTCGATTTTCAACTTTATGAGGAAGCGATATGAAAATTTCAATTTTTTTTATTGCTCTACTGGTAATATCTCCGATGTATGGCTTTCGAAAACGCGAAGAATATTCTCGCTCGCGATATTTCACGATGATTTTTGCATCTTTTGTGAAGAACGTATTTAAAAAAATTCGAAACCTTACAAAATGGTAACGGGTGGATCGATTCTTAACAAATTCTATAAGGAATATGCTTCATAATAGTTTATTTATGTCGAATTTTTAACTTTTAATTTTTTTATATCTAAAAAAATTATAAGAGCTGGAGTGCAAAAAGATATTGCCAATGTCACAAAACCCAAATTCAATAGCGAACAGCCAGAGACCGGACACATTTTTGTAAAAAAATTCAATATCTGATAACAGCTGTACGAATTTTTTCAATATTACGTGAATTGTAACAACCAAAGTCACCTAACTGCTATAGTTGTTAAAGGTTTAAAATTAAATTGTAAGGTTCTATTGTACAAGCCTGACACACGAACGCGCATACACACACCCGTTAAGACATTTTTTCAAAATTGTGATTTTTCGAGGTTTACATAAAAATATCGAACAAAAAAGTTCATGAAAACAAAGCTAGGAAGAAAAAAAAATTAAACATTCGTCAGATAATTTTTTCGAAATGAAAAAAATATATCATCGAAATTAATTCGAATAAAGTTCGAGGGCACATGTCGTCTACAGACGAGTCAAGGGTGCAACTTGTTGCCGCCGCTCGATAGCTATGCGTCGCTTTTTCACTCGAGTTCCGCGCTGTTTGACTATGTAGCCAAAAGTAATTTTTTATTAAAACAATAATGTCGTTATCTTTTATTAAAAAATCGTAGCATCTCAGAAAAAGAAATATTCAAATAAAAAGGAACATATTTACTTCGTACCCACAAAATCTCAATGAATAAATCCTCGAAGAATACATTTTCGAATTTATTCATGTAAAACAAAGAAAAAACTGTTTTTTTAGTAAAAATCCGTGTTGTAAATGTTTTGAAACGACAATAAAAATTTAGTTTTTTGATTTTCGGAAAGAGCGGATTTTTTAGTTCCAGATAAAATAACTGGCGTAACATGCTTAAAAGATATAAAAACGCGTCATACGGCGATTTTCTTGCACTTTGTCTCACATCACTAAAAATTACGTTAACATTTTACTAAAAAAAATCGAATTTCTATATTTCACAACCCTCCATTCCGAGAAAAAAAATGACCCTATCAAAAAAATAGAAGTTGTTAATATGGCAAAACATATTGCCCGTAAACGTGAATTATTTTTTGCCAGTAAAAGAAGAACCTCAAAAGTCAATTCTCATTCCGGCATTCCCCAAAATTGCATAAAAAATCGTTAAAAACATTTCAAAACATGACTGTAAAAAAAAAAAAAAAACCATTAATACATGTACTTCCAAATGTCGGAGCTCAGTTTAAAAAAATTCACCGTTGAAAAATAGATTTTACATTATCATTAAAATTTTTCTTTTTTCGGAAACCAAAAAGGAAACGAAATTTCGTCGAAAATGACTAACCTGCTTCGATGGATTATACGTGGGGCTTCAACGGTCGAAGATCGGCAACGCGGTCGGGAGTTTCGTTGATGTCTCGCGAAACTTTTTGAAAATGTCGTTTGCAATTTCTTTTTTTTTTTTTTAATCCTCAAATTTCGAGGGGAAAAAATTGATTTATCAGTGGTCGACGATCTCGATGACTTCCGGTTATATTGCGAGACTACGAGTGCCAGTAACAAGTGTCACCGTGTTCCAGGTCTAGCGTCGGCGGTACAGTGGTGAGAGACGTTCGACGATCAGCCCTTAAATACGCACCGTCGAGCTTTGCCATGCGCGTTCCAAGGGGCGCCATGGAATGGCATACGGCTATGCACAAACTGTCCTCTCGGGTCGGGCGAACTTATTTTTTTTTATTTGGAATTTTTATGACACGATAATCGCGAGGCTACCTCTCTCCCTCGGCCATCACAATGCATCGTCCCTTGCGTGAAACTTCCGTACCATATTGCTCGCTGGCAATGCGTTAAATGAGACACGATAGCCGTTAACTTCCTCCGACCAAATTGTATCTTTAGATTTTTTTCGAAAACATTTTTTTTCCAACTTTCAATGTCTTATTTTTATTTTCAATATTGATTATTGTTTGCAATGTCACGTATTTTATTTACAGGAAAAATACTTGGAAATAATTTAGAACAGTCTTTGGAACGTTCGAATTTTACTCCAAAAATTGAAATGCTACCCCTTTATTTAGCTTGTTCAACTCTGTCGTATACATTATCTTATGTAATTCTGATCGTAAAACAAATACACAAAGTCTTTCATTATTGAAATATTTGCCTATAAAAATTCCACAGTTTTACGATCGTTGTCATTCTGGGCGTATGTCCAATGTATTTTTTTATTTATTTTTTTTGCTGGTCGTGAATATGCCACTTATTTTACCCATAGATTAATATTTAATGCGGAAACTTATGTTTAATAAGTACTAATTTTAAGTGAAGTACTAATTTTACATAAAATTACATAAAATTTAAACAATTCGGTCAAAACGTAATAGGAATCACTGGACGACAATATTTGATTTTTCTAAACTTTTTTAGCCAAACAGCCATCGAATTGTAACATATTTTTAAAAATAGCAAAACGCGTAAAAAAGCGAGTGCAAATTTTTAACTAAAATTTCGAAGGAACATTGACCATTGACATATATTACGTGTGAAATTTCTGCTCGGTCGCTCGAGGAATTCTGAAGTAATACGCGATGTGAATTTTTTCGGTCTGATTCATACATACACTCACACATTTGTTTGGGCATTTTTTCTGAACGTTTTTTTTTTTTTATTTTTGAATATTTTGGACACATTCACATAAAATTTCCGAAATATGAATTATTTACGAAACCGAAGCTTCCTCTATAAGGAAGCAGATCTTAAATACATATTGTAACAATACATAATATATGTCCATATATTGTAATATTATTATTATTTATTTTACAAAATGTATAAATAGGATAAACCAGCCAATGAATGGATACTTTCCATAAGAACACGTGCATAAAAAACTTCTGTTCACTGGCTTTTTCATCTGCTTAACTCCATTCATTGACCGGTTTACCCTACTTCAATTTTGCTTCCTCATAGAGGAAGCTATGTTTTCGTGAACAATTTTTTTTTTTTCGAGATTTTAATGTCAGCGGACCAAAAATGGTCGAAAACGTCGGGAAATGTGATTTCTAGCTAGCGTCCGAATTTATGTATGTATGTATGTGTGTGTATGTGTGTGACAGCGTGCATCGCTTAGAACGACTATAACTCGGAAACGGCTTGGGATAGCGGGTTCAAATTTTGTACACTGTTAGAGTGGTCACGTCTCCTCCTTCGATATAATTTTCATGAAGATTGCGACCCGTTTCGGGATTTTACAGGAATTCGAAATTTTTTTAAAAAGTCTGTGGTAGCTCTAACTTTCGTAAATTTTGAGCTATCGTCATAAAACTGGACACGAATGTAGTATTTTTATCAAAGACCTTTGGTATTGAATTTGGCCGAAATTTTGATTTTTTTCAAAAATTACCAAAAACCGTTTAATGTGAGTAAACATGGAGATATCGAGCTGAAATTTGGCATGGGAATGGACTTACACGGTATAGTGTTCCGTATCAAATTTGGTAAAAATTGATCCAATCGTTTAAATTTTCTGGGATTTTGAAAATGTTCTATTTTTCTGAAATGAAACTTTTCAAAATCCCACAATCCCAATTGATCTGAATTTCTGAATCAAACACCACGCAAAGAGTAAAATGAGTTATAGTATCGT
>JAPYZC010003588.1:0-11719 GCA_030522665.1 Ichneumoninae sp. A BG-2022a | reverse complement strand
AAAAAGAGAAAAAAAAAAAAAAAAAAAAAAAAAAAAAAAAAAAAAAAAAAAAAAAAAAAAAAAAAAAAAAAAAAAAAAAAAAAAAAAGAAAAAAAGTCGAAGCAGGGAGGCGAGAAAAGAGTGTTAATTCGACATGAGGGCGGATAAAGAGGCGAGGGGGAGCGAGCGAGAGGCAGCCCTTAATGCGATTACCAGCGTTATCAGATGTCACTTCCACTTCTGGTCGCGTGATGACTGCGAAGAGTCGCGCCGCCCCAACCGGCCGCTCTCGGCTCGTTTGTCATCGCGTGACGCGCGGCCTTCGAGGTGAACACGATTTACTTCCGTTTCTATTTTTTTTTTTTTTTTTTTTTTTTTTTTTTTTTTTTTTTTTTTTTTTTCTTTTTTTTCTCTGTTTTTTTTTTTTTTTTTTTTTTTTTATTCTTTTTTTTATGTATATAGTCTCGGCGACGAGACGCGCGCGCCTGTTTTCACAAAGAGTTAGTTTGGTTTTTTGTTTTTTGTTTTTTTTTTTTTTTTTATTCTTTATTATCGAGTTATATTTAAGAGAAAAAGCGAATCCCGTGCCTCGCCCACAGGTGTCGTCGGCCCGCATCGGTTCAACGCTAGACGCGCGATTGTTCGTGGGCAATTGTTGTTAAGGATGCTTCACACGTACGTTCCCAGTCGAAAGTGAGATTCAGTGAGAATTCGAACACTTCGTAATGGTATAAAAATCTGCAACAAAAATCGACTGTATTGAAGGTGCCAACAACATTCATTTTGCATTATAATAATATCAAAAAGTTATTAACAAATTGCTAAACAAAAAAATTGTTCAACAAATAATTAGAAAAACCTTTTCAAATGAATTCATTGATTTTCTCGAAGCCACATAAATTTTTTCAAGATATTCTATCGTTTTTGAACTTTCGTTTTGAATTTTTTTTCAAGGCCGTAACTACGGAACGGTTAGCGCAGTGACCTCAAACTTTCTGTGTTTACTGCATGTGTTACAAAATTCCTGGCTCTGCAACGATTTTTAAAATTTTCGGAAAAAAAAATGTTGAAATGATAGAAAATTCTGAGAAAATTCATATGAATTCTTAACAATCAAAGAATTCATTTAAAATGAGAAAGTAAGAAGTAGTCCGATTTATCTTTAAACAATTAATTTTTCATTTGTTGATAACTTGTTGGCATCATTATTATTATATAAAATCAAAGTTCTCGACATACATAATGCGGCTGATTTTTTTCGGATTTTTGTCATGTCGCGAAGTACTGAAATTTTCATCGCATTAAACTATCGGTTGGGAATGTATGTGTGATGCATCCTTAAAGCGACGCGCTTTTCTTTGTTCTTTTATTTTTTCATTGTTTTTACTATTGTTTGTACGGAACCGAGCGATGTATATTGTATGTATATAATTGTATGTATATTTCCATTACAAGAGTTAATAAGCGTCGAGATTAATCACCGAGCTGGTCTATGTGAGCGCTCGCCGTTAACCCGCGCGACTGCCGAGGAAAAAAGGCCGACGCTGCGCGCGCAACGTCGCTGTCACGTGATTCGAGCGCAACAGTACAGAATCAAACGGACTCTTTCTTTTATTATTAGCAGTTAAATAAACGTGTGCTTGATTCGAGTTAAGTTAGGGAATGTGGAACACAAGCGTGAATTCAATTGAAATTTTTTTATATATTTTTTTTTGTATTAAAAAAAAAAGAGGAAACTTATAGACAATACCACGTAAAATGTTCAATACGCTGCCAATTTCGATACCATATCTTCTTCGGACATACGACGTACTTCTTCCTTATCACGAACAAGAATAAAAAAGAAGCGATGCACACATTACGTATCCGTTGTATGATTATTTATAATATATATATATAGTTAATAATAAAAAAAAAAAACAAATGTAATAATACGATGGAGCTCGTGTCGGTATTTCGGGCTTGCGACGAAGCGTTAGTTAAAACGATGTAATTGAGGGAGACACGGGAAACGATAGGAGATGCAATCAGTTTTTTCTCAGCTGCGCGAAGAGGTTGCGCACAGTAAATTTTTCTAAGATTCGTGAGCGAGAGAGATGTGTTTTTATTTTTCATTTCTTACGTTATTTATATTTTTCAATGAATCGAACGAATTCGTAATTATCTTCGAGTGTGAGAGAGCGCTGTTTGAATAATAAATTAAATAAATTAAAAGCACCGTCTGAGGTCACCGACGCAACGATTAAAAGATGCGTGACTGGATTCTTTGCACACGTTCGGATATCATCAGTTAGAGTTACCGATTAAAAAAAACAAACCGCTCGATGTCCTTCGTCAGACCTAAATCGAACGTCGGGCGGAAAAACGTTCGTCCCTCTTCCTTCGATTCTATAAAACGAAAAAAAAATTCTAAAATTAACGGTTAGTCGAACAGTGAAGACGAGAAAAAGAAAACATAATACACGGCCATTCGCACAAAACGAAACGGCCTAGAACTACGTTTCCGTACGGTTTTTCTATCACTTCTTTTTATACAAAAAAAAAAAACGAAAAAAAAATCAAAGGAAAAAAAAAATACAAAAATACGGATTAAAACTGTACTGTATTTTCTTATCGATTCACTCGGTTCCGTAGAGTGCCATTTCGCGACGTTGACGAATGATCGACCGTTCGAGCGAGAGACGTGAGAATCGTGGAGAAACGTAAAAAAAAAAAATAAAAAATAAAGGTGAATGATCGGAAGGTTAAAATGATTAAAAAAAAAATAGAACAGAATGATCTGCGCGAGAGATACACACAGTTCAATTTTCCAACAAGGTATATCCAGCTTGCTGTACATTCGGGGCTGACTTCTTGGAAGATCGAAGCAATATATTAATTGTAGCGAACAAAGCTTGTAAATAATATTGTTAATATAATCTTACTACCCGTGTAACAGTCATTATAATGAAAAAAACAAAAACGAAAAAAAAAAAACAAAAACACAAATAAAATTAACTTAATTAAAATGCATAAAAGTCGGTTTTGTTAATCCCGAGACCATGTGATTATTTTTTTTTTTTTTTTTTTTTTTGATGATGAGAAAACGATGCGAACCGTCGATGTTCGTGTCGGACGCGAAGAGAACAGCGTGCGCTTTTGTCGGAACCGCGTATGCGTTGCAAGTGTCCTTGGCATTGCGCCACCTAATAAGAGGCTGATTCAACGTTTTTCATCATCGCATACACCGTCACTCTTCTACGTCTCGTGAGTCGATATTTCGCACACATTCGCCGAGCGTCAACGAAGACTCTGTTTTCAGGCCGCTAAATAACACGGCGGCCGCTGGTCAAGGAGAAACTGGAAATGACGGAATTTTTTTTTTCGACTCGTCACGCTGTGACTGTACGGAACGAGAAAAGACGGTATCTCCCATTAAGAAGGAAAATACAGTGTAAAAAAAATAACATTTTGTTGCGATTTATAAGGAATTATTTTTTAATAGTCGTTATAGAGACTGTAAACAAGTTTTTTTTATTTCCTTTAGTACGGATTAAGAACGGAGCTTCATTAATGAATTCGTTGATTTTGTCAGTGAGAGTCGGTTGAAAGTTGTGGAATTTTCTTCACTCTTCATAATGGTCTTTTAACTAAAAAAAATTATATATTATGTATCAATAATTCAGGTTACCAATTTTTGGTAACGGAATGACGGAATTTTTTTTTTTTCGACTCGTCACGCTGTGACTGTACGGAACGAGAAAAGACGGTATCTCCCGTTAAGAAGGAAAATACAGTGTAAAAAAAGTAACATTTTATTGCGATTTATAAGGAATTATTTTTTGATAATCGTTATAGAGACTGTAAACAAGTTTTTTAATTTCCTTTAGTACAGATTCAACGGAGCTTCATTAATGAATTCGTTGATTCTTTCAGTGAGAGTCGGTAAAAAGTTGTGGAATTTTCTTCACCCTTCATAATGGCCCTTTAACTAAAAAAAATAACTATATATTTTTTCGAACATTTTAGGTCAACAAGTTTTTTTTTATACCGATTAAGACCGAAGGTTCGTTAATTAATTCGTTACACTTATCGGAAGGGAAACGTTGAATTTGAGTCGAAAAGAACATTAGTTCACCAGGGAGAGTCAGTTAAAAGTCGTCGAATTGTCTTCACGTCTTGTACTGGCCTTTTGGAACTAAAAAAATATTATATATTATGTATCAACAATTCGGGTTACCAATTTTTTTTTATTACCGATTAATACCGCAGCTTTATTGATTCAACCGTTCCAGTTATCGACATCGACAGTTCAAATTTCAGTTAAAAAAATATGTAATTTTATGAATGAGAGTTAGTTAAAAGTCGTGCTATTTTCCCCACTATTCATATTAGCCTTTTGGAACTAAAAAAAGAATAACTATATATTTTTTTGCAACATTTCAGTTTTTTTAGTACTGATTAACACCGGAGCTTCATGAATTAATTTCCTTACACTTTTCGGAATCGGCAGTTTAAATTTCAGTAAAAAATATATATACATATATACATAATTTTACTAATAAGAGTCAGTTAAAAGTCGCGCTATTTTCTCC
Organism: Ichneumoninae sp. A BG-2022a; assembly: GCA_030522665.1. NCBI lineage: Eukaryota > Metazoa > Arthropoda > Insecta > Hymenoptera > Ichneumonidae > Ichneumoninae sp. A BG-2022a. Next base: position 7,166 of record JAPYZC010003588.1, on the reverse strand, counting down.
ACCATTCATATTAGCCTCTTGGAACTAAAAAATAATAATTATATATTTTTTAGCAACATTTCATTTTTTTTAGTACTGATTAACACCGGAGCTTCATGAATTAATTCCTTACACTTTTCGGCATCGGCACTTTAAATTTGAGTAAAAAAAAAATATATATATATATATAACTTTACCAATAAGAATCAGTTAAAAGTCGCTCTATTTTCTCCACCATTTATATTTATATTTATATTAGCCTTTTAGAACTAAAAAACATGACTACAAATATTTTTTTCAATATTTCAGATCCCGCTGCATAATTGGACCATTCGTCGAAGCGTTCGTGGCCGAAAGTTCGTAAATCGGTGGATTGGACCGGAGGGATGTATTGATGAAGAGAAAATCGGAGGAGGCACCGGGTGGCAACCGGGTATCGAGGATGGCCGGTGGATCGAACGCGAGCAACGACGCTTCGCCGAACAGGGTGTGCCGTGACTTTCTCCGGAACGTTTGCCATCGCGGCAAGCGTTGCAAGTATCTGCACGAGCGCTCCGAGGACGACCCGGTCGAGGAGTACACGTTCTGCCATGATTTTCAAAACGGCCTTTGCCACTGGCCGGGCTGCAAGTTTATTCACTGCTCGGAGAGCGAGGAGAAGCATTTCAGGGCGACCGGTGAGCTTCCGGCGCATATTCTCAACCGTATAAAAAACGGCTCCGAAAAACCCGACTATCCGGTCTGCAAGGACTTCGTTAAGGGAAGCTGCCAAAGAGTTAACTGTAAATTTCTTCATTACAAAAAAGACGAGCCACCGTTAAATATTCCTCCTCCGTCGCATCTCGCACCGCCGAGGCCGCAGCACAGCGTAAACGGCGCCAGCAACGGCGATAATCACAGATACGAGGAGGAGAGGAAGTGAGTTTACAACTTATCCTATTTCCGTCCAAGGATCGTTAAATAGCGCTCGATTACTCCGGAGAATGTTACAAGCTGATAAACGCACTGTCCCTCCATCCGTTTTACTTTTTGCTATTTTATTTTTTATTTATTTTCATTTTTATTTCTTTTTTTTACTTTATATCCGGGATCGAAGAATGGTGCTTCGTCGCTCGCACGCCCGCTATTGTATCGACGAGCCGCGATCTTCGTCCCGCGCGCTTATCTGCTCGAGCGGCGCGGCTACCGGCAACGTTCCGACTCTAAAGATGCTACCAGTGGTACTTGTCTGTAAATAGACAACCACTTGCGTAATGCTATCCGCTCTCCGGAGTAATGAGCGTCATATACGTACACGCAAATGTATATGGCATGTGAAAAAATATTTATGAGTTATTCCCTACCGTTTCGAACTGGATCTCTTACCCTTGCGTCTTGGATTGGGACCGCGATTTTTTATACGATTGAGCCAACTCTCAAAAACACTTAGATTTTTTATTGGATTTTTTAAAGAATTTTTTATAATTATTTACGATAAAAAGAAATGAACTTGTTCATCGCGAAAAATGTGGTTACGGTTTTTGGGTTTTTTTTTTTTAATCGAGCGTGACGCCGACAAAGTCCTATCTAAATCTTAAAATTGTTTACATATATCAGAAAACCTTTCAGAATTCTTTCAGATTTTTATATTGTGGCGATCAATAAGTTCATTTTTTTTATCATAAATAATTACGATCAATAAAAAAAAATCTAAAAATTCCGAGTGCTATTGAGAGCTGGTTTAATCATATAAAAAATCGCGGGCCAAATCTAAGATGCGAAGGGTTACACCCAGGTCGAAATGGTGTAGAATGTTTCGTATATATTCGTGTAAAAAAAAAAATATATATATATATATATATATGTCGGTGCATTTACGTAAATTTGTTGCCCAAGCGTATCGAAACTTAGTCTTTGAGGTCTGGCAATTACGAGATAGTGTCACCGTGTGCCCTATGCGAGACCGGGAATTTCCCGGGTTGTCGTGCGAATGAGAAACTTCTGTCATTATCGATCTGCATGTTATTTCCGTCTCAGCTTTCACTGGCAGTTGGAAGATCAGCATCCCCTTGTAACGAGCAACGGGTACAACGCTTCGCCGCATCCGGGCGATATTCTCGGCCCCCCGGAGCCAAAGCGAAGAATAATATCGGGCGAGACAGTTCTCCACTTCGAGACCTCTCAGCTCGTCGGGCAGCACACAGCGCAGCCGATAACTCCAGGATATTACTATCCGGTCATTGCGAGAAACGAGGCGAGGGCCATTGTCCTCGAAGACGAGAATTCGCTGCTGAGAAAAAAGATCGAAGAACTGAAGAAACAGGTGGGTTATCGAAAATAAAAAAAAAAAATCCACTTCCGTTTTCCATAATTGATTATTATAGTAAAAAATACTGAATACTCTACACGTAACTCGATAAATATTATTGTAAAAAGGGATTGTCCATTGGTGGCTGTTTTCACCCCTGAAAAAAATTCACCAACTTTTCACGGACCAATTAAAAATTTTCCCTGACCAAACTCCTAACGACGTCTATAAAAAAAATTAATGATACTAATGAAAATGCCTAATTATTAATGTTTAATACCGTTTTTTTCGTAATGATCACAATTTCTTTTCATGCCTTCCTTTCAAACTTCAAATCAAAATACTGAATACTCTGCACGTAACTCAATAAATATTATTGTAAAAAGGGATTGTCCATTGGTGGCTGTTTTCACCCCTGAAAAAAATTCACCAACTTATCACGGACCAATTAAAAATTTTCCCTGATCAACCTTCTAACGACGTCTACAAAAAAAACAAAATTCATGATGCAAATGAAAATGCCTAATTATTGTGTAATGTTTAATACTGCTTTTTTCTTTCGTAATGATCTCAATTTTTTTTCAAGCCTTCCTTTCATATACTTTTTATTTATTTATAGAATGTTTGGCGACAATTTACTTATTCCTTAATTTACTTATTATTTACTGACAATTTGGAAATTGTCAGAGACTCAATTATTTATACGGAATAATGTCCCGTAAAATAAATAAATAAATAAATAATTAATTTTATTCTGTTTCCGTGTTCGCCAGGTAAACGATTTGACGGCGACGAACGAGTTCCTTCTGGATCAGAACGCTCAGCTGAGGATGTCCGGAAAGCGTACGACGAACGTGACGTCGGTGACGGTTCCAGCGGTGACGATAACGAACACGGTGCCACCCTCGCAGGCTCCGACTCCTCAGCAAATGGTCAACGCCGCAGTGGCCGCTGGTACGCTTCGCACGGTCACGGCTAGCGTCGCGACGGTTCCCGTCAGCATCGCCACGGTTACGCCGGTCTCGATCGCCACCGTGTCGATGGCTCCGGTGTCGATTCCGCCGCCGATAGTCACGATGGCTCAGCAGACGATAGCGATGAGCGGCTCGGGTCCCCAAGCGACCAATCAGCAGCTCAGCAATCAAGCCAACTCGCAGCAGACGGCAAATCTGCCCCTGTCGATATCGGGCGCGACCGCGTCGATGGTCTCGTATCCGATAATGACCCAAGAACTGAGGCCGGTCCTTCAATAATACACGTATCGAACGGCCCGTTCGATGGACGATTATTTACTGTCGAGGCGGGAAAACCCTCTCCGCGTCGGGAACGGGAAAGCCTCTCGCGTTTAAACCACGAGTACCTTAAGCTGAGGGCAACGAGACTAAGGAGGTTGCAGCGCTTCGCACTGGTCAAATGAGCGCTACATTTTTTAAGTCCTTTGAACAACTTTGGCCCATTTATTGACTGTAGTGGATGGTTGTTTGTATTGGAGCAGATGTCGTTAACGTAAAAAAACATTACTTTTTCAATGGATTTGCAAAAATATCAACTGGTTTGTGATAATTTTTTGAAAAGATATTCGTTCAGTTTATTTTCAAAGAATAATCCGCAATTTTTGCTCGACTCAGACGTATCACATTTTAATGTGTACAATACATAAAAATCGAGGAAAAATCGCGGATTACTCTTTGGAGCAGCTGAGATGATATTTACCTTATCGAAAATTAGCACAAGCCAGGTAATATTTTTTCAAATCGATTGCGATTAATATTTTTCTAGAGTAAGGACATTTATTGACCGATAGTTTTTGTAATTTACAGAAAACAAACTTAAATCTATCTCTCTCTCTCGGTGTAACCGAAACACTGTCGGTTAAGTTTGCTGTTTCGCCCACAGTTATGACTCTCAAACTCTGAATCATCGAAGGTGGGAGGCGCCGTTCGTATTTTAGAGCGGTTGAAATATCTCTCGTTCGCCAATTCGTAGACGACGCTGAATCTCTCGAGATTCACTTTTCCGTCCACGCATTTTTCGGAGACGACCCATATTTTTTCAACCGTTTAGCGGTCAGCGTTTTTCTCAATACGCTTTCTCAACAATGCCTCTTACAGGATTCCACTTTTCGAATTGTTTTTCGTACACGTCGCGACTCACGGGTCGCCTGCTCCACAGCAGATCTTTTTCTCCGTCGTGTCGTAGTCGGTCGAGGACGCGTCGGGGAGTGGCAGCTTCCGTTCCACTTTAATACGGTATCGCTCAGCCTTCATCGAGTTGGGCGTCCGATCGGTCCTTGATTCCTTTTACGGACATTTTTTTTTTTTTCAAATATTTCTCTTCATACTCGGTCCAATATGAATCAGACTCCTCCTTCATCTTCTTTATTTATTCGTCCTTTCGCTGAGCATCATAGAAGAAACTATGCCAGAGCCAGATAGGCCCTTGGTCCTTTTTGATGTCGTCTCACCCTTCCTACGATACATCGCAGGTGTCTCTTCGTCCCCGGTCAAAGACGAATGAAGCTCTGGCACCATCACCACCACCTCCTTCATCCTTTCCCTAAGCATCATCGAAGGAACGATCCGAATACGGAGTCGGCCATTTGTCCTGTTTCGTTGTAGTTTCACCTTGACGGTCTATCGCAGCGCGATTCGAGCGTCGAGGATGGACTGTCTTTTTTAAGGCAAGGACATCTGCTGTAATACAAATAACCATCCACTACAATCAATAGATGTGTAATAGTAGTTTACGATACGAGTGCGATAAAACTTTTTGTGACGAGTGTGAGTTTGCAGCACGAGCCGAAGACGAGTCAATCGCACGCGTTAGCAAGTTTTTTGCGCGAATGTTGTACCAAATTTTACTTCCCACGGTGTGAAAATGGGGGTTTTATCCAAGCGTGCGTAAAACTGCAATTTTCGCACCGAGTTAAGTAAGTTTCTATAACCGACTTTAAAAATGTGGCACTCATTCGACTGGTGTGAAGCGCTCGACCCTTCTTAATCTCGGATTAATCGCAACGTCAGCGAGCCAATGTTTTTCGCGATAAGATTAAAACAAGGATACTGTTGAAGAACGATTCGAGGGCGGAGACTTCGGTAATGGAGACTCTGTCTCGCTTCCTAGACCGCCCGGCGTAGGAATTTTTTGTTTCTCGCATTAACCCGAAAAATCTGTTACCGTAGCAGTGAAAACAATAGTTGAACGTCGCACGAGTGGAGACAGTTTATTATATTAATAACTAGACCGCGAATGGCGTTATTGTATATTGTAAGAGACGAGTAGGGTGTCATCGGCTCAACGGACGTGTCTCGCATACTTAGATATACACTGTAAGTACAAAAACACGAAAGAAAAAATTGAACACGGGGTGGACGTTTGGGAATCTGCCGTACGTTAACGGTACGGCAGCACTGTAAATAATATTCTACTTGCTAACCGCCCGATCTTTCTTTTTTTTCGGATAAAACGAGTATATATAATTCCATTAACGATAAATAATTTAACTATTCTTATACTATAGTGATATATTGAAAAGATAAAATAAACAAAAAATAAAAGGTACTTATCGCAGTACCTCGGATTTACGGGGCGGCGTTCGCGAAGTCGAGACGATCGAGGAACGTTCGCGAATTAATAGTTAAAGATTGTCATTCGAGCATTACAACTAACTCGGTTTGATGCATGAACGAACATCGAACCTTTATCTTTTTGTAATAATTCGTCACTCGCAAAGAAGGTAAATGTTTGAGTATTAAATAAATGCATACGTGTCTGGTTTCATTGATGATTTCTTACGCCTGCGGATCAGTGGAAGGGTAATCGCCTTCGAAGCAATAACCATAAACATTTTCGTCGTGAGCTATCCCATTTAATTCACTGTTCTTACATAACCCTCGCGGGTTCTCTGCATTCCACCGTTTTACAAGAATAAGAAGTCCATTATCGTACGTAGAAAAAAAGAAAAAAAAACGAAAACAACTTCATAAAATAAAATAAAGAAATTCAAACGGTGTCTCGTAAATGCATCCGTTGCCTCTCGAATAAGAATGTAAATAGCCTGACTCGTCCTCGTACACTCGTCGGTCGGATGAGATACACAACATCGTTACCGAACCCCAAGACCATTAATTCTTTTTATCCGACACTTGCGAACCGTTTGATTGATATTTTACTCATCTGCTACGTGATTAATAAACCCGTCGGCGCGAAGCCGCGATCGTCGCGCCAGTAAAAAAAAAAATCATAGACGATTTATCGCGGGCCGATCGTTCGCTCTCTAGGCCCGCGGAGAGCGCTCGCCGACCGAATCCTCGACTTCTCACGGACAACCGTCGCGGAGATCCGGTCTCCTCTATGCGGTGATCGGAAGGGACTTCGACGGTCTGCTTCTCAGCCAGCACGCTCCCGCTAGCAGAACCGTGCAACAGAAGCCGAGCAGGAAACGCAATCGCCAGTGATGCTTCGAGCATCTCAGCACGTTTATGACTCGCACTGTCTGATCCCTCGTGTCCCGCTCGGTGCTCGAATTCTCTATGACGAAATTTGCCATGTCGGCCTTTTTGTCGAGCGGCATTTGCGCCGCGATTCGCAGCTTGGCTTTCGCCTCCGTGAAGCCACATCTCTCCATCAGACGCTGCAGCTGCAGATCCTCTTCGCTGAAAACACAAAACCGAATTTTGTCAACAATATTTTATCGACGATATTACATCGACGATATTTCATCGACGATATTTCATCGACGATATTTCATCGACGATATTTCATCGACGATATTTCATCGACGATATTTCATCGACGATACTTCATCGACGATATTTCATCGACGATATTTCATCGACGATATTTCATCGACGATATTTCATCGACGATATTTCATCGACGATATTTCATCGACGATATT
>JAPYZC010003587.1:0-11722 GCA_030522665.1 Ichneumoninae sp. A BG-2022a | reverse complement strand
CAAAGATAGGGATACTCAAAGATAGGGATACTCAAAGATAGGGATACTCAAAGATAGGGATACTCAAAGATAGGGATACTCAAAGATAGGGATACTCAATGATAGGGATACTCAAAGATAGGGTTACTCAAAGATAGGGACTCAAAGATAGGGTTACTCAAAGATTGGGACTCTAAGATAGGGATACTCAAAGATAGGGATACTCAAAGATAGGGATACTCAAAGATAGGGATACTCAAAGATAGGGATACTCAAAGATCGGGATACTCAAAGATAGGGATACTCACGGATACTCACGGATACTCACGGATACTCACTGATACTCACGGATACTCACAGATACACACAGATGTTCGCGACTACTCGCGGATACTCACTGATACTCACGGATACTCACAGATACACACAGATGTTCGCGACTACTCGCGGATACTCACAGATACTCACAGATACTCGCAGAGTCACACATACCGCGAGCGCGCGAGTCAACATACCCGCCGGTAATAATGAATAATAATGAATAATAAATTATTAATTATTAAATCCCCATCAGTGAGATATAAAAATTCAATAGTATTTCGACGGTTCGAATATTTCTTTGCATAAACAAAATAAAATCGTACAGAAGAATCGTCTTACGTTGAAGGTTTTTCGTGGGCGGATGGGGTTGCGCCAGTGCGTGGCTCGCCGGTGACGTTTCTTATCTCATGGCGCAGCTGCCTGTGCTCAGTGAACCGATTTACTTGCTGAAGTACAATCATCGACTAACCCATATCGCCTCTCACCGCAAAATCTTTTACAGGACAAAATCCGATTTCTTTTTATTCATCGGCCCCCCGATCGAATTCAATATTAAATCGCACTAAATTATGTACATTAAATTGTGGAATTTAATCATCATTGGGGAGAAAATTGAAAAAAAATTTTAATAAATTGTTGGAATAGATTGTGTAATTCAGAGATACTCGCGGATCGTCTCTCTTCGTGTACGGGACTCTGACGCTGGTAGTATCCGGCTACACACAGTTTTACAATTACTTCGAAAATTGGCGAGAACGAGGGAGTGATTGACTTCGTCAAACCACCTCACTCGGTTACGCACCGAATGTCCTTTACAGTCGCAGATTGCCAATTCGAGAAACAATCTGTCCACTAATTTTCAATCTCCAATTGTTCTCGCACGTGCTCGATGTTTTTTTTAACCTCACAAATATTCGCAATATTCGTGATCGCATCGACAATGGACGACCTTGGCCGAGACTCGTCTAATTGTATACGTACGTTGATTTACAGTAGGACGTCGCTTATCTGACCTTCGATCGACCGAGCCTCCGCTTTATCTGAAGCACCGAACTCATCCGAGTCCTCCGTGTCAACCGAAAAATATTTGCCTATATGGAAAACTCGTGTAAAACGAATAAAGCAGCAATGCCCACGCGGTGTAGTCCGTAAAGCCTACTTTGTTGCATACGCGCTTAAACTTGTACAAGGTTGCTGCGTCTTTATATTGCGAACTGCAAATACAACACTACCCATTCTAGAATCAATGGTTTATGTTTATATGAAGTTAAACCTCATTGACTAAATTATAATCATGTTAAAAAAACTAACTACATTAACTAATGAAGTTAATGTTAATATAAAGTGGTGTTTTATATTTATAAATATATAATAGTACACGTTTGAATTGAGAATGTTATCCGTGTTATCCGAGATTTCACTTATCCGACGCACGCTGTCCCCACATTACCTCGGATAATCGGGGTTCTGCTGTAATTGCTCGGAATTAAGTTTAACGTACCTTGCAGCTTCTTCCGTCATTCGGAAGCCCGAAGATTGATCGAGAGGCAGTGTGTAAGAGGTAAATTTGCAGTTTAGCTTTAGTAAACATCGTTCTCATTAGGAAGGTCTGTGCGATCGTTGCACTTGTTGCTGGAGTGTCCGGGAGCCCAACGTTCCTCTGCACGAAGCGTCGGTTCTCTACGCGCAGCGTAAATAACAACCGTCGATGGATTATCAACCGTCAACCTGTACGAACTCGTTAGCGCATGCGTACTTCGCGATTCATTGAAAGCGAATATAGAACGTTTCACGTGACCCTACGCACGCGATCATCTCGACGCGTAAACACGACCGAGCTATATTGAATTAAAAAAAAACTAATCTTGTTATAAAATATTTGGCGATGAAACGCGCTGCCGTGTTTGTTGATATCAAATAATTCCACAGTGGCAAAATCACGAGCTGCAAGTGATAGGAATTATTAGTGGGTTCCCGTAGTTGTTTACGAGTTTCCAGCCAATGAGGCTTCGAGTCGGCGTCTGTTGCTATGGATACTGTGACGTTAAGGCAGGTCAAGTCGACAAGCGGCACAGCTATAGTGACAATGTACTGATCAAAGACGGAAGACTTCACGGGAAGATTTTATTTTTATATTGAATATAGCCAGACATGTATCGACTATTTCCTTTTTTTCGATCGGTGAACGTTTATTCTGCTTCCAGTAAAGAGTTCGGAACGCTTTTGATCCGCGAAAAGTAAACGTGGCCACGCGCTCTTACAGCCGATATAGAAACTCACCCGAAACCAATGAGGCTGCGAGTCGCCGTCCGTTGCTATGGGTACCGTGACGTTAAGGTAGTTCGAGCGGTACAGTCTCGCCAAACTTGAGTTTGAGGGAAAAATTTAAACATTTCTCCATGGGATAACAATCTGAAAAAAATCAACCATATGAGAGGTGCTGCAAATACTGTTTTTATGTAATAATAATTCCAAAATATTATTGACAAATTAACGATAAAAAGAAATGTTCGACAAATTACCCGACAACATAACTATTTTTTTACATAAAAATGATGGAAATTATTTTTTTCTCAATTTTTTGTAATCTCTGAAAATCGCGTTTTTTTATGTTCAAGCTGTGAAAAAACGCAATTTTCCAAGGTTACAACAAATTCTGAAAAAATTCATACGCGTTCAGTTAATAGAATTATTTTATGAAGAAAAATAGTTAAGCTGCCGGGTAATTTCTTGAGTAATGATTTTTATCTTCAATTTGTTAATAACAAATTAGAATCATTATCACAAAAACAATCTTTGCAACACTTCCCATATACTTGATTTTTTCAGATCTTTATCCCATGGAGAAGTGTTTGAAATTTTCTCCGAAACTCACGTCTGGCGAGTCTGTCCCGCTCGAACTACCTTAAGGCAGGTCAACAAGTGACACAGCTATAGTGAAAATCTGCTGATCAAAGACGGAAGAGTTCGCCGGAAGATTTTTCTCTCGTATTGAGCCAGACATGTATTGACTATTTTCTTTCTTTCGATCATCGAACCTTTATCCTGCTTCCGATCCCCGGGAAGTAAAAACGGCCTCGAGCTCCCGCAGTCGATACAGAAACTCACCCGAAACACTGCGCATCCACCGTAATCGGCGAGCCGTCGCTGCTCGGATGCCTTCGAGAACACTCACTCTTAATTCAAAATCTGGAGCGTCCCAACGTCTCTCACCGGCAGGATCGGGAGAAAATTTTCCCGAATTCTCGAGCAACAGCACAACGTCCTTCGTTCACAAGACAAATAAACATCCGATGGATGGCCAGGTCGGTTGACGCGCACGTTCGAACTTTCGCGACGAACAAAAATCCTCTCACTGCAACCGAGAAACGAAAACATATTTTTTTCTCCGCAGGACCCGAGTGCCAGTACGGAATCGCAAACAACATTGTCGCCCGCCGATCGCGAATTGGAGATTCTACGAAAGACCCACGCAGAGTTACTCAATTATTACACTCTACTGAGACTCATCAGGTCGGATTTAGAAAACATAACCCAAAACTTCGGCTCGATAAACTGTAAATAGAAAATCCCCTCCCCTCTTCCGTCCGCGCGTTCCGAAGTCCCTGCAGTGTTTCAAGGTTAGTCCCTTTGCTATCCAGTCATTTAAATCACCCAGCACATTTCCTTTCTTCCCATTAAAAAAAAACGAATTTAAAAAAATGGCGGGTAGACGGAGCATAATGCATCCGCGGCTGGAAGAGCTGGGCGCGTTGTCGCCGTCGGCGTCGCCTCTCCGTCGAAGATCGAGCATAAGCAGAGTGGCCGAGCCAGCGGATGCTTCGGAGAACGACGACGAGACGGAGCGTCTCCAGCGTCGTCTGGAGAAGAATCAGCCTCAAGCCGGCGAAGCCGAAAAACGGAGATCTCTGGGACTGGGCTTTGTCTCCAAAATGTCGAACCCTCAGATAGCGGACGGGGTGTCGCAGTGCATAAAACTCTCCGCGGAGAACAAGATAAACGTCAAAAATGCGTTCAGCCTTGAGATGATAGACTTCATGACTTACATGATAAAGAAGCGCGACAGCAACATGAGTAATCTGCAGGTGGCGAGTACGTCGCTGGACGTAAGCACCAAGATCTACGGATTTCGTGTGGACGGCGTTCACACGGACATACTGAAGATGGTAGGCGGTCTGGACAAGCAGGAGAAGAGGGACGGCAAACGGGACAGCGGCGCGGGTGCAGAAATCGCGGAGGCTGCAGGTGGCAACGACGTCGAGGGCGAACCGACTCAGAGAGCTAAGAAGAAGAAAAAGTCGAAGCAGAAGATTCTCGCGAGCGCCGAGTCACTGAGAGCACCGCTCGATCTGATAAGTCCGGCTTCGATGATGTTCGGCGAGTCTGACGCGCAAACTACGGACATGCTCTATCAAGCGATACTTCCGGTTCACGCTAACTCGGATCTGTACCTTCATCCCTACGACGACGTTATTCTCGACACCGTGGATCCCGAGATGGAAGCCGACGTGAATAACGCACCGGTCGACTGTCCGCTACTCGAGAGATTCGGCCACTTGGACCTGTGTCCGTCGTTCGCGAACTTCGAGTTTCTCGGCTGGTCCGCGGAGAAAGAGCTCGATCTCACGCCCGAGGTGAGCTCTCAGCCTCTGGTCGAGAACGATGGTTTTCAGTTCGACCTCGACGCCAGTTTACCCGCCGACGACGAGCCGGCGCCCTCCGCTATGAACTACTTCGACATGGAGGACGAGGACAACGAGAACGTCGAAGGATGCCACAGAGCCGGTCCGCCCCCGGCAAACATAGTCGATTTTTCCGAAGTCGTTAAGTCGGCGAGTCAAAACAGAAATTTCGAATACTCTTATATTCACGAGAACATGAATATACAGAGCGTCGGTGCTTCCCACTGGAAGATAAGATATCCGGCGAAGAATCTCGGTGGAAGTAGAATCGTGGAGGGCTGCGCCCAAGAGCCTATCAAGCGCCGCAAGGATGTAGTGCTGACCTTCGACGCGGAATCTTCGGAGGTTGCTATGGCGAAATTCGACATCGCTAAGAACAAGCTCGTAAAGTTGCAAACAAAAACGGCGAAGGTCGGCTGGTCGGAGGAGAAGCTCACTCTGCCTTCGGACGTGGACTACGATGATTTGCAGTGTTGCAGATATTACTTGCGTCCCGAATTAATTAAAAAATTCCCTCAGAAGGATCAGATGAACGGGACGTTATTGCCGGACGAGGTCGGCGATTACGATTACAACAACGAGAACGACACAACGGAATACTGTCCCAACATCGAGAACGAGGACAACCAAGCCGACAACGAGGAGAACTGCAACAACGGTGCCGATTTCGAGGAGGACGTCGGTGTCGCTACTCAAGCTTTCACCGGGGACAATCTCGTCGAAGCTCCGAAGATGACGAATAAGATCTTCATACCGTTCTCGCAGCGTGCGAAGAAAATCGACATGAGAGCTTTGAAGAAAGCGATATGGAAGGATCTGCTCAGCAGCGAGGGCGACAAGGAAAATGTCGACGTCGCCGAAGCCGCGGGAGACAACAGCGCCGATAAGATCAACGGTCCGAAAAATTTCAGCGACGTTTTCAAAAATTTGCCGAAAACTCTCACGAAGAGCAACGCTGAGGCCTTGAGCGTTCCCATTGCCTTTATATCGTTGTTGCATTTGGCGAACGAAAAAAATTTGCAGATCGACTCGTCCGATGATAAGATCGATCTCCAGATACGCCAGGGATAATTACGCGTCGATACGTCGATTATTTATTATTCTATCCAAATGTCGATCTCATGCAAATCCGTTTTATTTCATTCCGGCGAATCGAACATTTCTCCGGATAGAAGAAGTTGAAGACTTTTTTTTACCGTCGTTGAAGTTTTGAGGGAGTATATTGTTGTAAAGTTGTTCCGAAAGATCGAATATCCGATACGATAACGATCAAACGATTTACCAAACATTTTTATACATAAGTTTACATAATACCTAATAACTTAGTCAAGTTATAATATTTTCCAGCGCCTTTATCATAAGGTTACGTTCCGATTAAAAACCTCTCGTTGCGGTAATTAAAATTAGATTGGACCCACAAAGATTGTTCAGTTTTCAGGCACGATTGAACCCATAGCGACGAGTACCTTAGTGTAATTACAGTTCTGATACCTTAATTACCGGACAACGAGAGTAAATTCTGTTTAGTTTATTTTTTTACGAAACACCCACTATAAGATAAATGAACACTAAGACGTAATCACTGTAATCGAAATGGTTAAAAAAAACACATCGATAATTTATTTTCATCATGCAGCGTTTATTTATTAATTTCAGTAACCTTAAAAATGTTCGTCGTAGATCCTATATAGTTGCAAAAGATTTGTGAAGAAAGTACGAAATTGCGATTATTCGTAGCATAGTCGCTGACTCGGATTCGAAGGTTGACGGTGAAAACAGAAGCAAAGTTTCTTCAAGCGGTCAATCTTAGCGTTGCAACGACTGCAACACTGGTAACTGTTCAGTCAAAGCGGACGATATATAAAAAGTGGCAATAGTCGGCGGTGGTATGGCTCCAATTTACGCGGCGGCTCTGCAGAAGCAATGCGGATTGATCCATAATGTCAACATAGCGGATGCGAAGGGCACGCTCGCCGGTGTGGTATTCAATGCCAGTAACATCGATACTACGGCACGAATAGGATATTACGGTCTAAAAACGTAAAACGGAAGCACTGATCAACGTACATACGTTAAAAATTGATTATGTTTTCATTTATCATTTTATTCGTCAAAATGTATGTATTTTTATTCTTTATGTAATTTTTTAAATTTACAACGTAATTAACAGGTGGAGATTGTTGCGTTGATGGACGAAACGGATTTCGACATTTGCACTTGTTGCTGGAGTGCCCGGGAGCCCAGCAGTCCTCTACACCAAGCATTTAAACCCTTCTTCCTCTTCTTGCGTCAGGTTTTATGCAACAGGGTCAACCACCAGATTGATACTCTACGCCCAGCGTAAATAACATCCATCGATGAATTCTCAATCGTCAATCGGTACGAACTTGTTTGCGTATGCGTACTGCACGATCAATTGAAACCAAGTATTCTAAAACTACGCATCCGAACAACTTGGGACGTAAACACCTCTGAAACTGAACTGAGTAAAAAAAAATCTTGTTATCAAATGCCTGCTATCGAGACACGCTGCCGCGTTTGTTGATATGGAATAATCCCACCATGGCAAAATCACGAGCTGCAAGAGGCAGTCTTCCGTACTTGTTTACAAGTTTCTAGCCAATGAGGCTTCGAGTTAGTGTCCGTTGCTATGGATACCGCGACGTATACACAGAGACGCTTCCGATTTGCCGTTTTTCGTTATAATAACATGAGTGCGCATGCGCACGGTTGTTTTTTCGTAAGAATTCATACCAGAGAACGACACTGCGCATGCGCAGTCACGTTATAACAACAAAAACGCTAAATCGAAAGCACCTTAGATCAACAAACGACATAGCTACAGTGCTAAACAAAGATGTAAGAGTTGACCGGTAGATTTTGTTTATATCTAGTATAGCAAGATAGGTATTGACTATGTCCTTTTATCAATCGTCGAACATTTATCGTGCTTCCACTATACAGCTGAAAACGCGAATTTTCACGACAAAAAACAATACTTTATTACAACCAAAATACAAAAGCATATTTTGTTTCTCTGCAGGACGCAACTATCAGTACGGAATCGAAGAAAAACTTCGTCCCCCGCCGTTCAACAATTGGAAACTCCATGAAAGACCCACGCTGAGTTACAGAATTATTACAATCTACAGAGACTAGTCGATAGGATTTGGAAAACGTAACACAAAACTTTGGCTCCATAAATGGTAAATAGAAAATCTGCCTCCCTTCCGTCTGCGATCCAAAGTACCCAATGGATTGCCAGGTTAAAACCTTGAGTCTTCAGTCATTTAATTCACCTACGATATTTGCCTTCTAGCGCATGAAAAAAAAATGGCTGTCAGACGGAGCATAACTCATAAATCAGAGCTGGAAGAGTTGGACAGGTTGTCAGCGCCAGCGTTCCCTCTCCGTAAAAGATCACGCATAAGCAGTGTGACCGAGCCTGCGGATGCTGTGGAGAACGACGATGAGACCGAACGTCTCCAGCGTCGTCTGGAGAAGACGCAGCTTCAAGCTGGCGAAGCTGAAAAGTGCAAATCCCTAGGACTTGATATCGTGTCCAAAATATCCAATCGTCAGATTGTCAATGGCATGACGATGTGCATAAAACTTTCCGCGGAGAACAAGATAAACATTAAAAATGCGTTCGGTCTAGAGATGATAGAATTCATGACTTACACGATAAAGAAACGCAAAAGCAACCTGCAGGAGGCCAGTACATGGCTGGACGTAAGCGCCAAGATTTATGAATTTCGGGTGGACAGTCTTCATGTGGACACACTGAAGATGATAGGCGGTCTGGAGAAGAGCGCCAGCAAATGGGACGGTGGCCTTGGTGCCAAAATCTTCGAGCCTGGCAGCGACAGCGACTTTGAGGGAGAGCGAACTTGGCGAGCGAGGAAGAAAAAATCTAAACAGAAGATTCTCGCGAGCGCCGAGTCTCTGCGAGCCCCGCTCGATCTGATAAGTCCGACTTCGATGATGATCGACAAACCTGATTCGCAAACTAGCAGAATGCTTTTTCAAGCTACACTTCCGGTTCACGCTAACTCGGATCTGTACCTTCATCCTTACGACGACGTTATTCTCGACACGGTAAATCCCGAGCTGGAAGCCGACGTGAATAACACACCGGTCGACTGTTCGCTACTCGAGAGATTCGGGCACTTGGAGCTGTGTCCGTCGTTCACAAACTTCGAGTTTCTCGGCTGGTCGGTGGAGGAAGAGCTTAAGCTTACGCTCGAGTCGAGGTCTCAGACTCTGGTCGAGGACGATGATTTTTTTCAGTTCGATCTGGAAGCCAGTTTGCCAACCGACGACGAGCCGGGATCCTCGGGGATGAATTACCTCGAGATGGAAGACGACGACAACGAGAACATAGAGGTATGCCACAAAGCCGGTCCGCCGCATGCGAACATCGTTAATTTCTCCGAGATCGTTAAATCGGCTAGAAAAAAAACAAAAATTTCGAGTACTCTTAGGTCCACGATACCATGAATATGCAGAGCATCTTACAAAGATATTCGGAGGAGAATATCGACGGCAGTGGAATCGTGGAGGGTTGCACGCAAGAGTCGATCAAGGCGAGCGTGAATGCTGCGCTGAACTTCAACGAAGAATCATTCAAGGCGGCTGTGGACAAATTCGAAATCGTTAAGCACGAAACCGTGAAGTTGGATAGGAAAACGATGAAGGTCACTTGGTCGGTGCAGAAACTCACCCTGCCAGCGGACTACGATGATTTGCAGCATTGCAGATATTACTTGCGTCCGGAAGCAATTAAAAAATTGCCCTATGAGGATGAGACAAACGGGACATTCTTGCCGGTCGAGGTCGGCGATTACGATTACAACAGCATCGAAAACGACACGATGTGTTACTGTTCCAATATCGAGACTGAGGGGCGCCAAGCCGACAACGAGGGGAACTGCAATAACGTCGCCGATTTCAAGGTGGACGGCGTCGATTTCGATTACAACAACAACAATGAAAAAGACACGAGGGATTGCTGTTCCAACATCGAGATCGAGGATCACCAAGCCGATAACGAGGAGAACTGCAATAATGGTGCTGGTCTCGACGAGAACGTCGCTGTTGCTACTCAGAGTTTCACTGGCGACAACCTCGTCAAAGCGCCGAAAATGCCCAACAGAATCTTCATTCCGTTCTCGCAGCGTGCGAAGAAAATCGATATGAGAGATTTGAAGAGAGCTATGTGGGAGGATCTGACCAGCACCGAGGACAACAAGGAAAATGTCGATGTCGCTGACACCTCGGGAGACAACAACGCCGATAAGGTCGACAGTCCGAAAAAGTTCAGCGACGTTGTTAAAAATTTGCCGAAAAGACTCATTAAGAGCAACGCCGAGGCTCTGAGCGTTCCAATCGCTTTCGTGTCGCTGTTGCATCTCGCGAACGAGAATAATTTGCAGATCGACTCGTCCGATGATGTGATCGATCTTCACATACGCCAGGGATGATTCACGTTGTTCGATCTTGCGAGTATTTGTTACTCTATCCAAATGTCGATCTCACGCAATTAATGTTAATTTAATTCAGCCGAATCGAACATTTCTGTGGATAGAAGACGTTGAAGATTCTTTTTATTAACGTCGTTGAAGTTTTGAATGAGTAAATTTTTCTAAAGTTGTTTCGAACGATCGGATATCCGAGAAGATAACGATCAAAATATTTACCAAAGACCATCGATAATTTGGGTATATTACTCAAATTATAATATTGTACAGCATTTTTGTTACAAGTTTACTTTCCGATAAAAAAAATCTCGTTGAGTTAATTAGAATTTGATCGGGACCGGAAGGATTTTTCAGTTGTCAGGCACAACTGAGTTCACAGCGACATGCTTTAATGTAATTAGAGTCCCGATACGTTACCTGATAACGAGTAAAGTCGCATGTTTATTTTTTTACGTAATAACCACTGTAAGGTAACTCAACACTCAAAGACTGCATTAAGATAAATAAAATGAAAAAAAAAACAGTTATATCGATAATTTATTTTCGTCACGCAGCATAAAGCTCAATCTATAAATCCATTAAGTAAAGAAAAAAATGTTTCCTTATCTATTTGCGGCGCGCAAATCGTCTCGTTTCGCCTCAACTGTTTCTCTATGTATTGATTTTTTAATATTCGAGTTCAATAACCTTTAAAATTTTCGTCGTAGATCCTAAGACGTTGAGAAAAGAAAAATGTTTTCCGTGCGAAGATATTGTTGCAAAAGATTCCCGAAAAAACTGCGAAATCGTGTCGAGATTACTCGTAGTACAGTCGCCGACTCGCATTCGAGGAATGACGGTCAAAGCACAACCAAAGTTTCTCTAAGCGATCCATCCTGGCGTTGCAACGACTCCGACAACGGTGGCTGTTCGGTGAAAGCGGGCGATATAAAAGTGGCAATAATCGGCGGTGGTATGGCTCCAATTTACGCGGCCGTTCTTCTGAAGCAGTCCAGATTGATAAAGAGGGTCAACATAGCGGATCCAAAGGACACGCTCGCCGGTGCGGTATTCGACGCCGGTCACATCGATACTACGGCACGAATAAAATATTACGGTAAAAAATGCATACCGGAAGCACTGACCGACGTACGTTGGATTGAATATTTTTTTCTTTCGTTACCCTAGCAAGTTGACGGACGGCTGCTTTTAGGGAAAAAAACTAAAAAACGGACACGTCCGTTGGGGAACGAAACGGACCGCAAAAACGGTAAAACGGAC
>JAPYZC010003586.1:0-11724 GCA_030522665.1 Ichneumoninae sp. A BG-2022a | reverse complement strand
CTAAGACTAGGTTAATGGTACACCATTGGATGCCGAAGCGTTAGACTCTCGGGTTTGTTGGTAAAAAAATAAAAAAGGATTTTTGTTACTTTTGTCCCCTAAAACGATTTTTCGACTCCCATGAATCACAAAGTAGCCAATCGTCTGAGGTGCAGCGCGGTGACGCAGGGAAGAGGTAAATTAATTACGCAGGAATCTCAATTATGCGAAGGTGGTTGCGGTTTGCGGTGCGGAAACCGCGGAGGGTGGTCGATAATCCGGTAAATCATCCTGAAGCTATTAGTCCGAACGGACGTGCGTTTGGGGTGAACTTAGAAATTGCGATATGAGCCCAAAGTCGAGGGTTACTATGATGTATCGGCAGATAAGTGATTCGATGAACACGCAAGCAAGTTCATTGCTTATCTCGCGGCCGAGCCAAAATGTTTCGAATGCAACCGTGCCGCATATAATACCGAATTGATACACCGGCTCTATTATTGGTTTCCCGATGTAATGAGGGTTCGATGGCGAAACCCCGATATCAGCGAGTCCCGGCTATCGGTACACAGTCACGGAGACGATGAAAGAGGGAGAGCGGAAAGGAATGGCTCAGCACCGGCGTTGCCTCGCTGATACTCGTATCAATAGATTTTAGTCTGGTGAATCTATTACTCGAATCTATTACCCGTTACGCTGGCAACCTCGAGGAATTTCTCACAGTGTTTTCATCCTCGGGAGACCGAGGGAGAGAGCTCAAAATTGGCATTCCATTATCGATCGAGTGACTCGATCCCGCGGTTGGAGAATATGTATTAGCCCCGAATCGCTCAGTTTCGTCGTATAATTGATTAAAATATATGTATCGCAGCTCCGAATTGATTGCTCGTCGGCGGATCGACGAGTACCGCTCGCTCGTCACAAATTGATTAGCGGTTTTATCTATAAGGGTATACACGCGTTATACGACGATTCCGTAGGCGTGGTCGTGTCTGACACACGCTATTCGTTTCGGGAGCCTCTCGGGATAATATCTGAGGCAATGCGACGTATTTATCGCTTCGGAGGATCCATCGATTATTCGACAACGATAGAAAGAGTGACGGAGCGAGCGAGTCGGAGGGTTTAATTAAACCGAGATATGCGCCGGGAGGCCCGGTGGAAAGGGGTTTGCCCGCTTAGCGCGGAACGAGGGAAAGTGATAAGGAATAAAGGAGGCGCTCACCGTGGCCATGTAGCCTGCATTCCTAGAACGATTCCATTGAATTCTTGGGAATATAATACACAGATAAAGCTCTGACGTTCAACATCTCTTTCCACCGGGGGCGGGAGTGACGATTAAATCGCGCCGCACGAGATTCCTTGACCGGAGCGTTCGACTCGCGTACTCTGGAGAAGTCAACTCTTTTTTTTTCACACCGAAACACGAGATTCTCTTGTTATTAGATTTTTGTAGTTTTTATTTCCGTCACGCTTTGGTTAAAGAGGGATTATGGAGGAAGCGGGAGGTCAGACGAAGATCTCAATTAAATTGAACTATTCGCTCGGCGCTGAGTCATCCCCGATAAGTAGAGGAACCACGAAGGAATTTCCGTGCCGCCGTCCTGGTCGTCGAATTCTCGACGGGGTATTGCGAGCGGTTTCTGAAACTGGAGATTATAACGGCGCAAATTAATCCGATGTTGTGTGTAGTGGTTCTCGGTACAATCGCCACTCCCTAGGGGAGAGCGGGGCAAAATGGCACAGCGGGGCAAAAAGGGATAATGCGACAAAACGCAATTTTCTAATCACTTTTGGATGGTCTCGATGGTGGTACGTGGGGCAAAACGGATTGGAATATCCGGATGTTTCGTTGGGACAAAATGGGGCATTCAAAAATTATTGGAAAACTGAGTTTAGCCTTCACTGTCCCGTTTTGCGCCGCTGTACCATTTTGCCAGGATCTCTCCTAAGAGCGCGTGCGACTGGACAAAATTAGTCCTTCTCCTCGATCCGCTACCGGGACTTTGTCGTTAAGGTGCCGACTCCCAAAGTAAGGTAAACGGCCCGCCGCTGCCCCAGTTACCGCCATTAATCGCAATTTATAGGGTAGAGCGGGGCAAAATGGGGCAACGGGGCAGAACAGGGTTTTTGGGCAAAACGTCATTTTCCAATAATTTTTGGATGCCCGAATTCGCCCTTTCGGATACATCAGGCTTTTCTGCCCAGTTTTGCCACCTTGTCCGATCCAAAAATGATTGGAAAATTTAGTTTGCCCAAAAACCGCGTTTTGCCCCGTTGCCCCCTACTAATAATAAATACAGTATCCGTTTAATACAAGCGAAATTGACGGCATATAGAAGAGCCGTTTACTGTTTATTAATGTCGCGATATGGGGTAAAACTGGTGAATACGGCCCACCTCGATTAACACGTAAATCAATGATATATGGATCGGTCCATATTCCCCACTTTTACCCTATATATTTGTTATAATATCTTCCCGTTAACAATTGAAGATGGCGGAATCTGGGCTGCTTACCTTAGTGACAAGTCCCCGTTTTCGTCCCTGCGGCCCCGCAGGCGCTCACTTAGTCAGACGTCACTGTACGAAACTCGCTGCTTCTGCATCCTTCCAGCTTCCCATGCCATCGTACACACGTTACGCACTCAAAGTAGACTATACATCCGACGCTCGTAGGTGAATGCGAAACTTCCGCGGCATCGAAGATGACGTGGTACGGCTCTTTGAATATTTGGAATATTCGCAAGTGAGTTCCCGTCGAATAGTAGGATAACGACGAGAAAAGGAGAGAAACGAGACTCCACCCGGGGACCGCGGCAGCTCTCGAGAGCGCGATACATCGAGAATGATACGCGTCTAGCTTGTTCGAGATCGAATGTAATTATCGTTATCACAATCCTGTCTGGTATCGGTAGCCGATATCCCGATGGCAACGATATCGCTTTTATCGAAAAAAGTGATTAAAAAAAATAGTGCTGGAAAAACATGATCTCGCGGAGAGCCCCAATAAAACGCTGGGATGACGCTTTCCAATGAAACTTCTACAACGGTAACTCTTCCACGTGCGGGAACGCGTGTATCTTCCTCGCGAAGGGGGAGGGGTTAGCTATGAAAAATATTGGAGGAAGGGAAGCAAGAGATTGCGTACGAAATCCACGCCATGTAACGAGACCGTTCTGTGTAGACCAGAGAGGTGAATTATTGAGATTGCTGGTGTTTCTGCTAGACGACCGTGATGGGTGACTTCGCGAAAGTGAATGCGTCTTTTCTCTCCGTGGAGATTGCTTTTTTTTGTTTTTTTTTCCTCATCGCCCTCTCAATCTGGCGTTGTAGGTTATCCGATCATGTGCTTTCGCAATTGCGAGAAGACCGGGTCGACATCGCGGGGTTGAGGTAGACGCTCTTGTTTTATGTGCCCAGCTGAGGTTACCCGGTTATCTGCCGAATTGTCGCCGATCACGGTGTTTTTCCCCCGTCGAGGCGTCTGGGAAATATTTATTTTTTGGGAAGTGCTCGAAACTCGAGCGAACGACGAAAAGAACCGCCGGACTGTCTGTCGAGAGTAGATAGCTCGCGAAACGAGGGAGACCTAAAGTTTATCGTGAATGAAAACGACATTGAAAACTTTTCATCCGTATTTCGCAGGATTTCATTCCCGGCTCGGTTGTTCGAGCTTTAATCGTCCGAGGAATCGACGATCGAACCGTCTCGCTGATCCATTCGTACCATTCTCTCGATTGCAGAACGAGCTACGGTAACAACGGACCGAAAGAACAACAGAAGACGGACCGCTCTTGGAAACGGTGCCGCATCGGCGAATTTATAATTCCCAAACCGAATCGCGGATAGTCCAAAGTCCAACGGAAGTCACCCTCGTCGCCGATGAATATTCTTCGAGTTATAGGTATACTATACAAACTCCACAATCTCAGTTTCAGAGATACTACTGGGCTTGCATGCGCTTCCCAGATTATACCACATCCGTTTTGAGTGGGGGAAATGGGGGAAAACTTATTCCAACTTTCCCCACTGTGCATACAACCCGAGGCAAGATTATTTTTATAGATGGAACGTATCTCTCATCGTCCACTATATCATCACTGTGATACGTCATATATAAATTATATATGTATATATGCACAGATACCAGATATCAATCGATTGCAATCAGGTATAAATCGAAAATCTTATGCTATACTCCATTTACCATTTACGGGAGGTGAATATATAGGCGAACTTCGCCGGCGGCCAAAGACTGCCAATTCATTAAGCGATTCGAGATCTTGAGTCGCAAACTATTTTCGAATCCTGTTCTCGGCGAGCGGAGATGAAGGAGTCGGTTGTATCTTCCCAGAGGAAGTGAATGACGACCGTACAGATTATTTTTTTTAGATGAAACGTATCTTTCATAGTCCACTATATCATCACTGTGATACGTCATATATAGCATGTATATGTATATATGCACACATGCCAGATATTAATTGATTGCAATCAGGAATTAATCGAAAATCTTATACTGTACTCCATTTACCATTTATGGTGGGTGAATATTTAGGCGAATTTTGCCGGCGGCCAAAGACTGCCAATTCATTAAGCAATTCGAGATCTCGAGTCGCAAACTACTTTAGAATCCTGTTCTCGGCGAGCGGAGACGAAGGAGTCGGATATCTCTTCGCAGAGAAAGTGAATGACGACCGTACAGATTATTTTTATAGATGGAACGTATCTCTCATAGTCCACTATATCATCACTGTGATACATCATATATAGCACGTATATGTATATATGAACACATGTCAGATATTAATTGAATGCAATCACGTATTAATCGAAAATCTTATACTATACTCCATTTACCATTCATGGTGGGTGAATATATGCCGGCGGCTAAAGACTGCCAATTCATTAAGCGATTCGAGATCTCGAGTCGCAAACTATTTTCGAATCCTGTTCTCCGCGAGCGGAGACGAAGGAGTCGGATGTATCTTCCCAGAGGAAGAGAATGACGACCGTACACAGTACGGTTGGCATTTACATCGTGTGCGAGGTAAATTTACTTCATATGTAGAATCGAACGGGAGTTTATCGAGTAATTGAGTGAATATCGACAAATCGTTTACTAGCCGGTCATGAGCAGACAGCCGAGTACAGCCGAGACTCCACCGGGAGTCGAGATGAATAGATGTCTATATATGTGCCATTCGTCGGCGAGAGCGAGACATCGGAAACTCGGGAAAATTATCTCTCAGGTGAATTACTCGAAGACACGGGAAAACGATGTTTCTCCTGTTGGCGCGCTGAAACTACCGCGATGCGCGGCGGAGCCTGCGAAGCTCAAGCCCGGCTCTTCCCATCCATCCCTTCGCCCTCTCTCATCCCTCCCGCTTCCTCGACAGTAAGCGGATCTACGTAAATCGATTTGCCGCTAAAGTTAATTTTCACTGGGCGAAGACCCTGCCACTGGAAACTCCCATCGGCCCCCTGTCGTCCTCGAGCAAATTCTTAGACAGATTACTTTCGTCGAAAGTTCGCATGAAATTGACACGTATTTACACGGTATCGACAGCGACAACATTCTCTCGCGAGTCGTGAAGCTAATAAGAAACGCTTCGCCTACATTAGAGCCTCTCAAAAACGAATTTTAGGCGATGGCTGCTCGGAGTTTGAGTGATGTTAAATTTTTAAGTGAAAAAGATAAAAGCGGACGTTTCCGAAGACCATGGAGGGTTCCTGTTTTTTTACTCTTCTTCTAATTTTCACGATTCTGTAAGAGATTGAAACAAGAGCATAAGTTTGAAACAATGTATTATTGGTTCGGTTTTGCAGGAAATTATACTTATTGGAAGGGTGATAACAATAAAGGGGAAATAACAACAAAACTAATTTTAGACGATGGCTGCTTTGAGTGATGTTGAATTGAACAATGAAAAAGATAAAAGCGGACGTTCCCGAGGATGCTCTCGAGGGTTTCGGTTTTTTTACTCTACTTCTAATTTTTACGATTCTATGAGAGATTGAAACAAGGGCATAAGTTCGAAAAATGTGTTTTTGGCTCGATTTTGCAGGCAATTCTACTTATTGGAAAGGGTGCTGATAACAATAAAGGGGAAATAACAATAAAAATAATTTTAGACGATGGCTGCTCGGAGTTTAAGAGATGTTAAATTGAACAATGAAAAAGATAAAAGCGGACTTCGCGAGGACCCTCGAGGGATCCTGTTTTTTACACTACTTCTAATTTTCACGATTCTATAAAAGATTGAAATAAAAGCATAAACTTTAAAACGATGTGTTATTGGCTCGATCTTGCAGGGGATTTTAATTATTGGAAGGGGAAATAACAATATATTTTTTTGCAGACTGGGAGCGAATTGTTTTTAAGTCATCGGCTTTTTTTCTAGTGCAGTTGTAACCGGTGTGTGTTGGATGAATGTATGCAGAAGCAGCTAAAGACAAAAAACACCACGAAACACAAATTTTGGACCATTCATAATGCGAAGTTGCGAGTAACTTCGGGAATTATGCGATAAGTATGGTATGAATTCACAACCGACCGCGCACGTTAGACCCGTTCTCGTGGGTGCCATAAATACAAATATTGAATGAACAGGAGAGATGGCACTGCCCGCTGCCGCGTGATTTATCAGCCAGATGTGGAGAGCGCAGCGTGCGGCCGGCCTCGCGTTCCAGTTTCTGTTTACTATACAGTCCGGAGTTCCGGAAATTCTGCGGTTTTTTTTTCGCTAGATAGACAAAGACTGTGTTACCAACACGGATGCTATAATCGATTATTCAATTCTCAGTCAGTTTGCGAATAAATTCTATATAAACGAAACTCTGTTTTCCCTTGGGCGCAGTGAAGCGGAAATGCATAAAAGCTGCATGAACGTTTATCGTGAAACCCTTGGATTCCGTTCGGCAGAACCGCAAGGAAATTGTGTGGGGGCTGAGGGAAGAAGGGAGCATAATTCGCGCTATTTCGCTGAATTTTCTCCAGGCCAAGGGTCGAAACATCGCCAGTTGACCCTTCAAGATTTCGCGAGCGCATTCTCTCAAGCATTCTCCGATATTCCTTGCCTTGAAACCGTCAAATATCTCTCTGCCAGCATCGCAGAACTTCGATGGGTTGTACATTTTTCAGATACCTGGAGCCGTGAAGATTCGTATCAACGTATTTCGGAAATACCATTGAGTCGGTGGTCTCAACAGTCGTAAACTCCACACCCCGAAACTACATCCGGATGGCAATCTATTACCCGAGTGGAAAATTCCTCAGGGGCGATATTCTCAAGTGCACTCACAGTGAATTATCTGTCTCGGCGGCGTAAGTCGATTACGTCGATTGGATAATACCCCGCCGAAGGGGAAAACGTGGAAGGAGGCACAGACGCTCAAGCTGTACGCGGTAATTTCTCTTATATCCCTGACGTGAAATTCCCCTCCCCCCCCCTTCTTTTTTTAAATTCATTCACCGATTTATCTTAATGATGTGATTTAATGCAATGTTCTGAACGCTTCAAGGAACAAGAGAGTGGAATACGCCCGATTGTCTTTCTCCGATTTTTAGTAGTGCCATTACCTATTCTTTTCTCCCGTTCATCCCTTTGTGTCGTTCCCCGGCTCATCCTCAAATTTACCCAAATGCCTTTCACGGCAGTCAGCCGTTCAGCTCCGTTGGAGACCTGCTGTTTCCCCGGGCAGACAGCAGAACCCAGGAAAGCTCTTCTTCTGTTCTTTGCTCTCTGCGCCGTCTTTCTTTTTTCTCTCTATCGCTCCGACTCATCTTGCTCCGTGAAAGTAGTCTCGGGGGGGAAAGAACCTCTCGTACATACGTGCGAGAGCGTGCTTCCTTTTTTTTTCTTAAGTACATTTTACGAGTGCTTCTTGTCTCCGTCGCTTTTTTTCCTCTTCTCCTCCCATCCTCCGCGCTTTTTGCTCTTTCGCCAGCTCGTGCTTTTCGAAGCTTTCACCCTCTGACCGACTTTATTGCCATCCTGTCTTTCGCTCGCTAGATCTGTCCACGTCGTTTCTACCAAACTTTTTCTCCCGTCTAGCGTCACGTTTCGTTGGCCGCGGGGCTGGATCTAAACGAGAACAGTCTAGACGGCGAATAATGGTAATCGCTTGAGGATCTCTCTATGAAGCTTGATGAACAAACAGCTACGCGGGGTCTTGTGCTTGTTTTTGTTATTAGCGCTGGCCTCTCAAGCTGTCTAGTCGCACGATAATGAGTTCTTAAGTATCCTATAAAAATCCGTCGAACCGTGCATTTGTACGCTGACTCGAATGTAATATGTTTGTTACTACCAATCTCGAATTGACGTACTGATAAAAAAATACGATTGAATGAACTAAAGATTCGGACAGGGACGTTCAAATAAACATATTGTTGGTACTGCAAAAACGTTGGTTAATTTAGCCAACAAAATTTTTTTATTCGGGGAAAAAATTATATTTATTTGACCGTCTCTGCCCGAACCTTTAGTAGATTCGACCGCATTTTTTTATCGGTGCGTGCACTACATGGCCTCCCCACGTTTTTGGCAAAAACAACGTATCGTCAATACGGATTTGGCTTTAAAATTCTACTTTCGACAGGCGTTACGCAGGTTTTAAATATAAAGGAATGGGACACGTGTTTTTTTCTGTGATCTGCAAATGGATCGACTTTCGCTCGTGTTCGTCGGAATTGATATCTTCGCTGACCTCGATCCGATAAACGGCTCTTGCGATATCGATGTAAATAGGATGAATGGATATATGCATCAGGATATCCTGCAGGTGGGCATGAATGTTCCTATCTGGATTAGCGTCACCGTCCATGTGAATGGGCTTCCGGGAAAATGTATGATCCCTTCGCGAAAGAATATCAACTAAAGCTATGTAAGGTATTCTAGGCTATGCAGGGTAAAAGTGGCGAATTTGGCTCACGCCATACTGAAAAAAAAATATCATTGATGCAAGAACAATGACACTTGCGGGCTGCCATGAATATATGCTGTTATTTCAAGTCTATTTTGCTTGACATAACGACGCATGATAATGAAACTATTACATATCTTCTCATAAATTTCATAGACATTTGTTCATTTTGATATATAATTGTTAGAATGAAAATAATAATTACACTGACTACATAGGGGAGAGCGGGGCAAAACGGGATAATGAGACAAAACGCAAATTTCCGATAACTTTTGGATGGTGGTGATGGTGGTACTTGGAGCAAAACGGCTTTGAAAATCCGGATGTATCGTTAGACAAAATGGAGCATCCAAAAATCATTGGAAATTTGAGTTTTGTCCTCATTGTCCCGTTTTGCCCCGCTAAGCCATTTTGCCCCGGTCTCCCCTATATCAATGGCAGCCCGCAAGTGCCACTGTTCTTGAACCAAAGATATTTTTGTTCAGTGCAATTAACACGTAAATCAATGATACATGGGCCGGACCATATTCACCACTTTTACCCTAAGTAATATCCTATCCGATGTGTGGAAATTGCTGGATGATGTGCAATTTTTCAGCTAGAAGGGTATTTAACCGAATTGGGCGGTGTGCCATACGATCGATGTATCAAGGTCAGTGCGGCGGAATTTTGAGCGCAGATTTTATGAGGTTCTCCAACCGGCTGTTGAATCGGCCGTTTCGGTTTGACGCTTATCCAACCGACGAGGGTGAAAGGAAGGAAGGAGATGATGTCAAGAATGGCCTCGACGACGGCCTTGCTCATAGTTCCCTCGAGTACGGCTGTAAACCCGCTGTTAACAGCGTGCTCTTGTCCCATTCCCATTCATTCCAGAAACGTTGACCCGCGAGTCAATGTTTCTGGAAGATTTCGAGAGACAGATGGATGCATTCGATAACAGGCGGTGATCACGGCACATAGCAAAAGTGGTGAACATAGCCCGGTCCACACCTCATTGACTTAGGTGCGCAGTCGAGGTGGACCATATTCGCCACACTTACTCTGCACCGGCTTATTCCGACGCTAAAAAATTCCCGTTTATCGCTACATTGATGGGAAAGATTTTCTTTTTTTTTATTTTCATTCATTTCCCTCGTCGAGATTTACTTCCCTCTGGTACATTCTGTATTCTCGTTTTAGCCGATAAGTGTTAATGCATGCACCTGTATATAAGTCTATCAAGATCCTGGATGTACTGCGCTTCACCTAAAGTACCGACTACATTTACAATGGCCGAGGTGGGCACGCCACCCCGACTACGGGAGTTCGCTCCACTTTTTAAACGAGAAAACTTTTTTATAACCTTTCTTTCTCGCTTGCTCGATGAACGCGCAAATCGTTCTCCGCTCTGCTCCCAACTTGTCTTTGTCGGTCCTCGATATTGAGTTCTCTTCGGACGAAAAAAAATCAAAAATGTTCCCTATTGTCTGTGACGAAGTGAAGCACGTGACGAAAGTCGGTGGTCAGCTGGCGTTCGTTTTTGCCGGAAATGTATCCATACCTTGTCGACAGGGTGGGTATTCGGTGTTGTTGAACGGCGAAAACGAGTTTCGGAGCTCCGGGCACCGCAATGAAATGAAAACGAAAAAAATGCATTGGCTGAAACGCCTCGCGGATTTTGTTGGAAAAGCTGGCGGAAATGATGAAAGTGGGTGGGCTATAGTCTGAGTCGGGTGGCTTTTATCCAATGGTGAAACTAAAAGCCGAGAGCAGCACGTTGGCGCGACACCTGCATGACCGTGATGTACTCTCGCTCTGTAGCTGATTCACGGGCGGTCGGATGGAGAAAAAAAAGACGTTCGATTCCGTCGAAAGCTGATTTCCTACGGTACTAAAGGCTTCTTCTTTCGCTCCGCGCAACGATAAAGTCGGATCACCATGAGAGGGCTCGGAGCGAGCATCCCACTTTTTTCCTCGATCTCGCAAATCCCGTATGCGACGTGCAGAATCAAAATAGCTGAAAAAAATTTGAATAAGAATCATCCTTTACTGCAGGGCGGACGTTTATTGAGAGATTAGATTCGTCTATATTTTACACATCACCAGCACCGTCAGCGTGCTTCGCAAGAACACTTCACGGCTGCTAATGCCCAAAAGTTAAAAAATGTTTACTTCGTACGCAACTTTTCCGATCAAACTTCTCGACTTGACACGACAAAATAATCTCCCGCTTCAAGCTCGATGCTCAATTTTTAGTAGTATTTGGTCAATTTTTAGTAGTATTTGGTCAATTTAGTCAATTTTTTGGTACCTAATTTTCAGCCTCGGAACGGCGTATCTGCGGTAATTCCACTGAGAGCCTTTTAGTTATTCAAAAGATTTTTCCGCGGGATTTAAGGAGGGAGTCTCGCTGCGCGCTCACTTCGCATAAGTTCGACAACAATAAGAGAAAATTGCAAGTACTTCTTGATGGTGTAAAAATGTGAAAAAAACCATGTATACTAAAGGTATTGAGAAGATTAATTTCGCATAATAATAATTGCAAAATGTTATTAACAAATTCATCACAAAATTAATTGGTTGACAAATTACCCGGCAACAAAACTTTTTTTTTAATGAAAATGATTCATTTATTTTTCTGAATACCTATGAATTTTTTCAGATTTTTAAGTAATCGTTGATTTTTTATTTTTTTTTATAGAACAAAAATCAACGATCACTTAAAAATCTGAAAAAAATTCATACGTATTCAGAAAAATAAACGAATCATTTTCATAAAAAAAAAGTTTTGTTGCCGGGTAATTTGTTAACCAATCAATTTTTTGATGAATTTGTTAA
>JAPYZC010003585.1:0-24416 GCA_030522665.1 Ichneumoninae sp. A BG-2022a | reverse complement strand
CATTTCAACGAATCGGATGCTCACAGAAGAAAGCGGTTTGCAAACGACGTTATTTATCCGTCCATCTTGGTCGTCACGGACTATTATTCGGCAATCCCAGCATCGTAAGCATAGGATACGAACAATATATATGTAAAAAAAGGTGCAAAGTAACGCGCATATGGATTCCTCATTTATAAAAATGTTGCGCCTAGGTTTCTCCATCAGAAAGTTCGCTGATCAATTTTTGGCTTCCTCGCAGAGGAAGCAATGCAAAAAATTATACGATATAAGGAAGCCATGTGCGAATTATTTTGAACTTCTTTTGTATTTTTTATTTCGAATTTTTAAACATTAAACAATTATATAAAAACATATCAATGATGCGGTAAAAAAAACATTCAGAATATACGAGAGCGACATCGAAGATGAGATTCGCTATCAGTTGGCTTTTTGGAACTCCGTGGATCTGCGATACAGGGTTCTCGAAAGTCCGAAAGTAAGACTTCGCATCGCTGGAATAGTCATCAGTCTAGTAAGTACAGCTGTGCACCTGTTTCACCGGTGTCGTACATAACAGCAATTTCAAAAGATCGAAAACGGCAAATTGATATCCAAACTTTTTACTGCTTAACAGCACGCAAGAATTTTTCGATTTTGATGCTAGGAATCGATTGGATCGATGACTGAAAAGAATTGATTATTAATTTATTGTTATTCCTTTTACCCCACCAAGGGTCGACCAGCAACACCATACATTTACAATTTCTTGGAAGGTCAGAACGTAGACTATCTACAGTCTATGCAGAGCATGATAGTGCATTGGAACAATCGAAGTTCTAATCCGGACTTTCAGCCCGGTGCATATAACGTTGTCATGACCCTAACAAAGTATGGAAAAAAAACTATTTATCTTTTCCTACCACGCTGCAAGTGTCGTTAAAACAAATACACTTGTTTGACGCAGTTCTATTAAATTATTTCAGTGCTAACTTATTCGACGTGCAATCGCGAAGGATGGTTTCAGGTGAGAGATGTCGCAAGGTTTCTATACCGTTTCAAATGGGAATAAAAAAATTACATTAATCATTTTTTCTAAAGGTGTCGCGCGTACGGCGAGTCTCTGTAATCGGTCGACTGACAATGTGACAGCTATGGGTATCATCCACGATGACATGAGATTCACCGGAATTAATACGGCTTCTCATGAGCTTGGTCATATGTAAGTGAAACATCAACTGCCAAACTTATCGAGTTATTTTGCAATTACCGTCGTTAAGGATAGATATAATTATCGTAGATTGGGCGCAGATCACGATCCAAATGACATGGGACCCTGCGACAACAGGCTAGGCTACATAATGGCAACAGATAAATTTGATACTACCTATATGCATGCTTGGTCTTACTGCAGCCTGTATCAAATCGAATACTACTTGGGGTACGACGAAGATTTTACTTGAGATTCTTGATTTTTCCGATGATATCCGATTCCCGCGACAATTGAAAATCCTGAAACGTTTTAGAATATCCAACAACTGCCCCCACGAACCTGCAGAAAAGAATAGGCCAGGCAAACCGATTGCAAGAATTGCACCCGGAGATATCCTTACCGCCAAGCAACAATGCCAGGCTCTCGGTTATGCGTCCGCATGCCCAGTAAGTTTTCTGTTTTATGCTGCCTATAGATTCATCGCCGATACCGTTTTATTAATTCTTCCCCATTGCTCGTAGCCGCACCCTTACATGTGCGCGAAGTTGATATGTTTGCCAGCTGGTTTTGACGGGACATTTTGGCAGCAGTATTGCCAGTATGGCCGCGTTGGTGCTCTTGACGGCACACCGTGCGCGCCTGATTCAGTAAGTGTCAATGGTTCGCAACTCTGCCTCCGATCGATTAAATAATCTGACGGATTTATTGAATTGTTGCAGATATGTGTCCGCGGTCTATGTCTACATGGGGACCAAGCCGTAGTATAAGCAAAATGAGACGTGTAACAATTTTTTTTCAACTTTTACTACTGATATTGCATGTACGGTAGACAGCTGTGTATTTCCAATCTGCACAATGCCAGACAACCACGTATTTCCAAAAATGACGGCCACGTAAGTCCAGGTTGTCCCCTTCTCAATGTCCGTCCACCTGCTCGGTGGCGAGACCAATGACTCTTTCCCTTTTGCTATCTGCGAATGATACTCGCAGGTCATTTGTAAGGGAGAAGAGAGTGGGCAGATACTTCGGCTTTCCATTTACCTGGCCATACCTAATTGGCTTGGCTTTAATAATAAAGAAATGTCCGAGTGATGCATAATTCAGCGCTTTGTTAATTTGCACATATTTCGCACAATAAATTTCATTGCTGATTCGTATACATTCGATGTTACCGATAATTTCAAAATTATACCTTCGAGAAATCATTGTACCTGCCTGCACCTGCAACCTGTGCATGCTACCCCGTCTGTTCCTGGCCCTCCCACCCATTTTCTTTGATCTTCTTGCGGCAATTGCGGAGAATTAGACACTGGTGATTATTTTAAAAGCGCCAACCAACCAGGCAAATTAGTTCGACTGAATTATTACGCTAGGGTTCACGGTACACCCTACAAGCCCCACTTGGCCTTATCAGCCAAGTGGTAGATTCCCTAATCTCGCAACTTACCCAATTGCCTGAAACAGAATGCTGCGGTAAATCCAATGGAAACGCAAACTTGGAAGTTCGCCGACTTCATCTTCAATCTCTGTTCTATAGGTTGAGTATCGGTGTAGGGGTCGCTATCCAATCGGTTTAGGGATTCGAAGAGATAACTTGAAGGAAATAACGTTCTCCCCTCCAGGATTTAAGTCTCAGGCATCTTCGATAAACCGGCAACCGTGTAAGAAATTCAGGATGAGAGAGATAGAGCAGAAATGATGATGGTCCATTAAAAACAAAACGGACGGAAAGAAGGTCGACAGAAAAAAATTTGCTTTCCAAATGTAAAGACCAAAGTGGAATCTTACGAGGGATGGAGACAAAAATATGGGCCCAATCCTCAGATTAGTATATCAAATAGGCATTTAGTAGGTGCCGATTCGACATCTCACAATTAGCAATCTTACGGGCATGTAACAAAGTAGCCGGATGAAAAAGTAAATGAATTTTGGGTTTGTTATTCTACTTAGTTAAGTGCCCTTAAGAAACGAACTACCATGATGAAGCCTGGAACGCTCCCGATTCCGGCGCCATTAACGCTGTCTCCGGCATGATTCACTGAGTAATAATTGCGCGATACAGCTAGAGGTTGTTTGAATACAATTAAATCAAACAATCATTTTTATTCCACCGTCATTAGCGACCAAAATGAATCGACTGTCTTCTTATCGACATGCTTACCGATTTTTCAACCTGAACAAGTATTTGATGTGAACCGACAGCGGTGGATGCGCGGTTGGCGCACGGCTCTGGTGGTCCCCCAAGTCAAGCTGATTCGTTCGCGGTCAGTACTTGGACATCAACCGTTGAGCGGGAGGCGCTTTCTTCTGAGACTTTGGTGTTTCTGCACTTTACTCAAGTGCAGAAATATTGGCGGATCAGTAGAATATGGCCGTATATAGATATAAAAAAAAGAAAAAAAAGTATTTGATGTGTCTTAATGGGTATCTAAAAAAAGGTTGGCTGGATGTGTGTTCTCTGCTTTTTACAGCTCCCCACTGACCCTGAGGTCGAAGCCCCATTGTATACCTCCTCATTGTCCACCCCGTGTTCCGTGGTTCTCCAGATTCAGGAACCGACCGACGGGTATTGTTGATGTCTCACGCCCCACTTCGATTTCACACATAATTCGGCGATCCGGTATCGTTCCGCACTGCTGAGTGTCCAAGGGTTTCATTCTCCCGCATCCTTAACGTAGCCAGCCTAAGGATTATCTTTATCGCCCTCTTCAGACTCCCGGTTAAGTCTAAAGCTTTAGCCTTCTCAGGCTAAAATATTCCGGCACATCGTCCAGTGTTCTCGAAGTACGTGTTATGGCACATTAACACCTCGGTGACGTGTACACTGTGAGAAGAATCTAGTGGAAATGACCGATCATCTAAGAAAAATTACCATCGCACATAATAGAGCGCTAGGACGCCACTTATGGCAGAAAGTCTCAGATTATCCAAGCATTTTTACCATTGTATCTAAGGAAAATTCTTATAAATCCGGTACTTCCGACCATAGGTGGCACCCTAGCGCCCTACTACTATGTGCTATGGTAATATCTTTCAAGCGATATAGTCATTTTCGATAGATCCTTCTCAGCGGATCGTAGAGGATGGACCTACTTTTTTATGCAGGTGCATTTCGAACCATGCAGGACATAGCAAAAGCACAGAAAAATTCAGATCGAATTTGGACCCAATGGAAAGATGCGAAAAATCGATGCTGGAAGACGCGGATAAAAAAAATTGGTCAATATATGTCAAATGATACGAACGAAATTACTTAACAAAATTATGACACTAATCATAATTATCAGATAAAGCTCGAAGTTGTTCAAATACAATTCCGTAGAACAAACATTTTGAATCACACCAGGTTTAGCGAATGATGCGAATAAACAGTCTGTCATTGCCAAATTTTTAGCTGATCAAATATTGCATTTGTCGTAACGGGCTTGTATATAAAGTCAAAATCTCAAAAAAAAAGGTTATTAATATCGTGGGTGTCGATCGATCGCAAAGTAGCGAGAGCATTGAGATAAAATCATTTTTTTTCGTTAAATTTCCGAAATTTGTTCAGAGCTTAAACAATATATTGAATTTTTTTCCGTTATGGTTCTGCGCGGAATAATGGTGGCTTTTGGTCTGCTAGCTTTGCAGGCCACAGCGTCCGTTCGATGCGAAAAGGTAACATTTTTATAATCGTCACCAAAAAATCTTAAATAGTCTGTACTGGAACAGAGTCAGCTCGCAAAAATCCATGAAATTTGAATCTTCCATATCCGTATATTGAATATCTAAGTAAAATAAAAAGTGAGGACACGATGCTTGACTGAAGGGGCATTGATTTATTCCAGCATACCGTTAAATATTTAAAGAGTCGAGAATCAGGATTGCACTTTTTTCATTTCCAGTTTCACGAGCTATTGACCGACACCGAATTCGCCAACGTGTTTCGTACCACCCGTGATAAAGGTAATCGTTGTACAAACTTTTATCGTTGACAACGAATCCGAACAGACTTGGATTTCTTAAATTTTCATATATTTTACGAAATGTACATTCGCACATTTTGTAAAAAATAATTCCATTTTTTTTTTTTTTTTTTGTAGTGCCGGAATATGAGGTTGTGCCGATAATGCATGATTTGTACAAGCGATCGTCCGCTAATCTACGAATGCAATTCAGCGCCTTCGGAAGGGACGTTGATGTTGATCTTAATCCGTCGGACGGGTTGTTGGCTGGCGAGAACACTCCGGTTTGGCTCGCATCTCCTCGCTCCAATGGGGAAGTTAACTACAAGAAATTAAACTCCAATGTAAATTTCCGATACAAATTATCAAATGGAATATCCAGCTCGAAAGATATTTTAGTCGTCAAAAATCCATCGATATAACTGTATTTATTTTTCCGTTTAAGATCGTCGGATCGGTAGCGAAATCCTTCGTGGCTCCGCAGTCTTTAGCTTCATTTGCCGTGGATAAATCGACGAGAAATAAGCCACGTTTCGTAAGTTATCCCACAGGACGAATGTCGTTCATCAGTAACGTGCAGAGAAACCGAAGTGACCATCAATTTCCATCGATCATGGGGAAATATTTTTTCAGCACGGGACCATCGACGATCTTACCGTCGTAGCTTTACCTGGTCGAGTTCAAGAGGCGGTAAAAAAAGAGTTAAAAATATTGAAGCGCGAAGTCCCTAGGCCGAATCGAACTCTGACACCGACGGACTATCATGTGATCATCAAATCAAAAGCTTCGTCGAACAACAGAATTTCACGTGCGCAAAAGCATATTAATAATCTTAGCGATAAGTTAAAGGTGAGAAAAAAACAAGAAAATTACCGATAACATTTTGTCACTACAGTGCTGAAAGAAGTGGACCAAATTCTGCAGCGTTTCAACGAAACGGACTGTCACAGGAAAAAGCGTTTTGCAAACGATGTTATTTATCCCTCCATCTTGATCGTTACAGACTATTCGGAAACGCATAAAACAACGTAAGCAACGCTTCATCTCCACAAACAATAAACAGGTTTATCAAGACACAATTTGAAACAGGACAAAACCTATTAATAATGAGATAAAATTGTTTACTCCAGACAAGACGAGAGCAAATTCCGCGATGAGATTCGCTATCAGTTGGCTTTTTGGAACTCCGTGGATCTTCGTTACCGGGATCTGGAAAGTCCTAAAGTGAGGCTTCGCATCGCTGGAATAGTCATCGGACAAGTGAGCACAGCTGTGCATCTGTGGTGCAGCTGTTGAACAGCTTCACAAATTTTTATCGATAGCGGTGAATCAATATCCAAGACCACCAGGGCGAAGACTTTTTGATTTTTATTTGATCAATCTGTTTTCGATAGGAATCAGCAAAAAAATTGCATCCGTCCCTCGCCTTCGCAGGCTTGAGATAGACGATTTAGCCGCTTTAAAAAAAAACTCAAGTATTGATTAATAATCAATTGTTTTTATTTTTACCTCGCTAAGGGCCGATCAGCGACTCCATATATAAGTAATTTCTTGAACGGGGAGTCTTTCGACATGTATCAGTCCATGGGGCACATGCTGAAATACTGGTACAAACAAACGGATAATCCGGACTTCAAGTCAGATGCATACAACGTTATCATTACCTTAACCGAGTAATAATAAATCAATTTTATTTTCATACCACGCTATGCGTGTTATGAAACCAAATACAGTTGTCTATCGTATTCAATGTTTAATTGTTTCAGCGCAAAACTCTTCGATCCGACGACTCAGCGGACAACCACATCAGGTAAGTCAAAGCTCGCAATCGATAATATCAAAAAAGTGATCAGATTCAAATTTTAATCAAAATATTTAACTTATGTCCTTTTGAAGGTGTCGCATACAGGGCGAGTCTCTGCGTAGGTCTCGGCAGTGACAAATTTACCGCCGCCGGTATCGTCACTGACAATATGAAATTTGAGGGAATCAATACGGCCACTCACGAGCTCGGTCATGTGTGAGCGAAACATTGATCCAGAATCTTCTTTAATGATTTCCAATCGTCGTCGTTAAAGGTAACGTAATTATCCCAGGCTAGGTGCAGCGCACGACACAGATGACACCGGAATCTGCGCCGGAAGCTTAGGATATATAATGGCACCAACAAAGACGCGAACCCTCAAGATGCATCATTGGTCTCCTTGCAGTCTGCACACCATTGAGCACTTCTTGAGGTACAGGAAACAGTTCATCAGCGATTCTTGATCTTTGTAGCAATCAAAAATGCTTAAATGCTTCAGACAAGACAAGCACTGCAGCGACCAGCCTGCAGAACTTCATAGCCCGGGCAACCCGATTAAAAGAATCGCACCTGGAGATATTCTCACCGACCAGCAACAATGCGAGGCTCACGGTTACTCATACACATGCCCAGTAAGTTGTCTGTTCTCCGTTATGTATTGATTCCTCGGCGATAGCGTTTTGTCAACTTTCATCCGATACTCGCAGCCGGAACCTAAGATGTGCGGGAAGTTGCAATGCTCGATAGGTGCTATCAAAGGAAATGATTACAAGTGGATGTGCCGAGATGCTCCGGTCGGCGCTCTCGATGGCACAACTTGCGCTCCTGACGCGGTAAGTGTCCATGATTGCCAACTCTGCCCCTGGATTGATCGATGGACTTAGGGCTTTATCGAATTTTTTCAGATATGTCTGCGCGGCGAATGTCGAAAAGGGCATCAAATCATACGATGAGCAAATGAAGCCTCACGACGTCTTTATGTTCAGAACTTGAATTAGGGTAAAAGTGGTGAATATGACCCACCTCGATTAACACGTAAATCAATGATATATGGACCGGTCCATATTCCCCACTTTTACCCTACTTACAAGCATTTGAAAAAAATCTATGATTTTTTAAATACTTCCTTCAATAAATTTCATTACCGATTTGTGTTCTCAGTTACTGACAATTTCAATGCGACAGCTTCGAGAAATCAGGTGAATATCAAAAAGGGCATCAAATCATACGATGAGCAAATGAAGCCTCACGACATCTTTACGCTCAGTACTTGAATTACTTACAAGCATTTTAAAAAAATGTCCAAGTGATCAAAAACGGATCGAGGTTTTGATGTTTCAAAATTTCCTTCAATAAATTTCATTACTGATTTGTGTTCTCAGTTACTAACAATTTCAATGCGACAGCTTCGAGAAATCAGGTGAATGCCGAAAAGGGCATCAAATCATACGATGAGCAAATGAAGCCTCACGACATCTTTATGCTCAGTACTTGAATTACTTACAAGCACTTGAAAAAATGTCCGAGTGTTCAAAAACGGATCGTGGTTTTGATTTTTAAAATACTTCCTTCAATAAATTTAATTCCTAATTGGTGTTCTCAGTTACTGACAATTTCAATACGCCAGCTTCGAGAAATCAGGTGAATGCCGAAAAGGGCATCAATCATACGATGCGCAAATGAACCCTCACGACATCTTTATGCCCAAAACTTGAATTACTTACAAGCATTTAAAAAAAAAATTTCCAAGTGATCAAAAACGGATCGAGGTTTTGATGTTTCAACACTTCCTTCAATAAATTTCATTACTGATTTGTGTTCTCAGTTACTGAAAATTTCAATGCGACAGCTGCGAGAAATCAGTCTTCTGCCCGGCGCCCTCTTCAACATTTGATTGCATCTCCGTCTGATGCTAAAGACCCTTCTGTTCTATCGTTGTCCTCCCCTCGGCGAACGCCGCGGTTGTCCTAATTGAGTTGAGTAGGCTATCGGGCCGAGGATCAATTCGTTAACGATAAATTAAACCGGAGAGAAGGATCGCGTTTCTCCGAGCTTCTCGGTTCATCGCAAGGGTATTAACTTACCGTTGAGGTCTAATTTTTATGGTCCTCGCGAATCCTTTGAAGAAGACCATTGCGCAACTTCCGCAGCGACCGCCCCGATGTGTCCCCGCCCGAGCCGCCTCCGGGTCCATCGTTATATATCACCTCTGGAATCCGACCAATTTCCCGTAAGAGGATCAGTTTAATTAAGTCGAGGAGCGGAGAGGAACCGGACAAAGAAGTAAAGCCGCGCCGATGCACCGTGCGCCTCCAATTACTCGGGCTCCGGATAGTAACAAGACTTCGAGGGTCGCTCCGCAAGCGCTGACATTATTTTTTCTCTTCGAATCCCGCCATACGAATAATTTATTCGCACGCTTTTTGCCACAACGACTTATCCGGGCAAAGTGCCGACTGCAACTCGAAAAAATCCACTCGTTGTTTTACTTGACTGCGTCCCCAGGCGGCAGGAGGAGTTGGGCGTTTATTGCGGGTTATGATTAATTTGAATAATTAATAATCGCTTAATATTACATATTAATATTTCACTGAGGAATAAGTCGCTAATGGATGGGGCTAATGTACTAATGGACCGGAATGAAGTTAAGCTTCCGGAGAAAAGTATATTGTATCATTGTTTATTCCGTCGTTTTTGTATGATTTTTTTGATAAATCGTTTTATTTTGAAATGCCTGATCTTTTTATGTCAATTTTTATGCACGCGGAAGATAGAAAAAATTAATTTTGTTTTTCATGTAAAAACTTGTGGCGAATGTTGATCAACTGTCTGAAATATTAAATAGAGGGGACATAGAGTGTCACACTTAATATGCACACCCGCATGCGTGCGCTCAACAATCGTATGCACGAACGAGTTTTTATAATCAAATACTCGTAAAGATATTTCTTGAATTTTGTTCATGGAATGTCAATTACCAAATTTCCCATCGATAGACGTTACCCCGACATTTAAAAATTGTACTTGTAATTGGGCACTGCCCCTAACAATAAATAAATAAATAAATAAATAAATAAATAAATAAATAAATAAATAAATAAAATAAAAATAATATAAAATGAATGTTTTTTTTCAAAGTCGTAGTCAGAATTTGCGATACCGATGAGATTTGCGGAGTGGCTTGTTAGTACCCATGCGGAAATCAAAGTCGGTGGGGAAAAAAGCGACAAGGCGCATTGTGTGTCGAGCGTCCCAATTTACCGCATTAATTAATTCAGGACTCCCTCGGTGCCTCGTTGTGCTCGAAACTTCACCCACTCGGTGCCCGTATCTGTTCTGTGTGCTGCGCTACATGGAACCCTCATGACACATTTATACTCCTAGCCAGAATGAGGGGAGCTCGAGCTCTGTACTGATGATGGTCCTGTGATATACACGTGGGCCTTTACCGCGAGTGATACTACTTCGCATGTCACGTCGTGCCGTACGTGCCAACTATCCGGATCGTTTCAGAAGCCTTTAAAGTGAATGTCCTCCGTGTGTCGTGATACACCTCGAATAGCCTAATGGACACTAATGGCACAAACCAGTGTCGGGAGCTTTCGCTGAAATCGGATTGGATCGTTAGCCGTCAGAGCGCGGGTTCATTTTTGCTTGGTTACACCAACGGCTGAAATACACAATTTTTCGGACGAATTATTTCGAGAACGACGGATCTTCATTTCCTTTGCAGTCTCAGCATATTCTGAAAACCACATGTGATTACGAAAAGTGCTACTTTTCGTGCCTGCCAAGAGTGGCGAAAGTGGCGCTTTACAGCCAAGTGTACTACAAATACGCTGCGCATGTGCAATCGGTCCGATCTTACTTTTCGCACGCTGATTTTACTTCTCGCACGAGTGTGTTGACACGCCTCACAGGTACGAAAAGTGGCGCATCTCCTGCATTTGTTGCAAAAGCACTATGCGATACTCGTACGAAAAAGCGGACTCCCAAAAGCGGTTGCGAAGTAGCCAAAACTCGCTTTCTCTCGATCCAGCTCGTGAACTTCTGAACTTTCGTCTAAAGTCCGCTTTCTCGCACTGGCATCGCAAATTACTGTTGTTCTTGAATTAGACCAGAAGCTGGGAAACACACATTTTATAACGGATTGTTTCACGAATGACGGATCCTAAGCTAAATATGTACAGTCGGCCTGGGCATAGGCGGAAACGTGTCAGTTCTGTTGATAATGTTTCGAAACCGAACTTCCCGTGTCCGGAAACTAAATTTCCTCTCGGGTGACAGCCATGGCCACGCCGCCTCTGTTCTTATGTATATAACAGTACAGTACATGTATAGTATACAGAGTATACATGTGAACATGTAAGTCTTAACTATATATGCGACCGCTTAGATAGCCTGCATTGTACAACTAGCACACAACTTCGAAAATCCCAATGTGTACCAGGTCGTTCGGCAAAGAGCACCATCGCAGGACGAACTATTGCGGGACATTGAAGCCGCAGGGTAGATTCGATTATCGATAAGCTCACCTGATTGACCTACGGAGTGTGGTATCTGCGAAATCCTTTGAGGATTCTAACAATAGTCGATTGATGTAAAATCGTATTCAATGATTAGATCGATAAGGGTAGAAGCACTTGTTCCGTATCAGGCTTCAGCCGGTCGCTTAAGCCGAACGCGTAAGTCGAATTTGGATAACAATAAGTAATGAGTCCGATTGCCTGTACTCACTAAAATCATGAAAATACCTTCGTCAAATCGGAAAAGAATGAAGTAAACGTACAGCCCTCCAGCATGCATTAAGTCTTCTTATTATTCTTATTAGCATGCAATAATTTTTCTCATTATCAGTCACCCCAGGTTCTGATTGTTCCAAATTGATCAAAGTATGATCAAAGTTTTCCCCCAGAGAATTTGATCGTAACGCTTTTCACCTAAAAATTATGTTTTCAGTTCCTGATTCGCTGCAATCTAGAATTTGCAGCCTCTTGCCTGGAAT
This sequence comes from Ichneumoninae sp. A BG-2022a, assembly GCA_030522665.1. Taxonomy (NCBI): domain Eukaryota; kingdom Metazoa; phylum Arthropoda; class Insecta; order Hymenoptera; family Ichneumonidae; species Ichneumoninae sp. A BG-2022a. Next base: position 12,471 of record JAPYZC010003585.1, on the reverse strand, counting down.
GCCACTTTTGAGCATGGCTGGGACGGTGGTTTATCGGTGAACTGCTCTACAAGCTAGACAGCCAGAGGTTTCACTACAAATTCGAGAAACCGCCCGCGTTCCGCGAATGCGCCCCAGTATGTACCTCTGTTTTACGTAACTATGCAAATTGTCATGCAGGGATACAAGAAAACATAGTTGAACCCGCTGTTGGTCTGTCGTGACACTCGACGATTAACCCGACTTGACTCTGCGGAAAGCCGCGCGTTCTTCACGCACGAACACGAGGACACGGACCGCGACGTATCCATGAAGGATATATAGGTGGCATTGCAGTTGGAAACAGTGAAACTAACCTGGCCCGATCGTTAATCAGGAACGTTCGTATCGAGGCGTTTTTGAACGCATTCCGGAGCGAACGAAAGAGGTCTCTTTTTTCGTGTTTCCTTTTATGCAGTGACGTATGGAGATCTGTGCTGTAGTCGTAACAAAAAGTTCTGACGTTCGATACGAATTCGCCGTTGTTTTAGTCATCCGTGGATCCACCGGACTCCAAACACCCCCGTTAATTGGGGTTCTACTCTATATAGGTTAGTCACACCAGGCGCTGATTATTCCAAATTGATCAAAGTACGATCAAATCCCCCCCCCCCCCCAGCCTCTTGCCTAGTATGGTGTCATCACTTGCATCAAATCCTTGCCACTTGACATCACAGAGCACCCCTGTTAATCGGGGTTTTACGCTATATAGAAATATAGTAGCGACACGGGCGACCACTTTTTGTGATTCAGCGGTAGATTTATTAATCGAAGAGTACACTGTTAAAACTGTTATGAAATTTACAACACGTTTAATATACAAAGTTATATGAAATATTCAACCTCGGTATATGAAATTAGAATTCACATACATTGTATTCGAATTTTTATTATTTATTTCGAATGTATATATATTTTTATGCATAAAACTTCATATACATTTATGAATTTTCAAACAGACATTTTTTACGGTGTAGATGTATTGAGCAAAGAGTAGATGTGTTAAGCACAGAGTGAATGTATTAAGAAAAAAGTATATCTAGCAAGCAAACAGTAGATTTATCAAGCAAACAGTAGATTTATCAAGCAAACAGTAGATTTATCAAGCAAACAGTAGATTTATCAAGCAAACAGTAGATTTATTAAGCAAAGAGCTTGAACAGAAAACAGAAAACATCATCTACAGGCAACACCGAGACCCTTGCGGCTAAGTTTCTGAAGGGTGGCCGCAGCAAAGCTGGTGGCGAAAACGCAGTGGCACAGAGGCGACGGAAACGCAGATCGAATTAGGTTGGGCAATGTTGAGAAACAGCGGTGAACCCCTCTCTTCGCGTTAAGACACTGAGAGCGGTCACACTTCGTTAAGACGAAGTTTCGCAATCAGGATTCGCGTCTTCGGCTGTCGGAGATCCAGCCCTCGAGAGAGTACCCAACATCGTTCGTCTCTACATTTCAAAATGTATGTATTCTATGTCTATATTACGACTCTGCTTGTATAGCGTATCACCTGTCTGGTTATATCTGGTCCATTCTGAGCTAGCAGCACCGCAAATCCAGCTTGACGTGGCCCACTGTACATACAGCGCGTGCATCGCTGCTACATAGAGATGTTCCATTGGAAAACCTGGCTGGCGAATGAATGTACACAACTCGACATACATCCGAGTTTCTCGCATAAAAGTCGGGCTCCTTCGACAGCAAAACTCATACCATTGGCGAGTTTGAAAAGCTTCTTTTGAATATCGAATTGGCATTTCGAAGAAATTTCGTATCATATCTCTGGTATATTATTCCGGGGCCCTTTGTGTCATCTCTCTAGTTCCAACGATGGAAATCCTTATTGCGTATTCATGGTTTACTTCGGGGGAATCTGCGCGCGCATCGAAGTACAGTGAATTTCATGCTGTAGAGAGATAGCTTGCGTTATTGCGGAAGGTGATTGGAGCACAAGTTTCTCCTCACCCACCAGCTGGGTCAGGCATTTTATACATTACATGTTCGGAAACGATGTTGAGCGTCAAGCTCCTGTGCCCGAAGCTCGGCAACCGTCAGGGATGAAAGAGCGCGGAGGGCAAGGGGGAAAGGGGCTGCTCCATCGATTCACCCGGGGGTCGTGCAACCACCGTCCTGTGTCCCTTGTCGCTTCCACTGCTTCTCTACTGCCACTGCCATTGCCGCTGCCACTGATACTACTACTGCTACCACTACTAGCGTTACGACGTCTACAACTATTTTCACCAAAGTACATCTCATTGATTCACCAGTAACCGTTTATTTTCGGTAATCAAGATTCTTTAGCTGTTACAGGATGGCCGTGGTTTTTCACTATTTATGATATACACCCAGAAATATAATTTATTTGACGGCCACCATTTATTTGATTTAAGTAAAATATTTATTTGATTTAACTTTATTGTATCCGTCGCCTGCATATCTATATGACAATAAGGTGTGTAACGTCCTGGAATCCTCGAGGCACTCAGAAAAATAATTTATTTGTCGGCCACCGTTTATTTGGTTTAAGTAAAATATTTAATTGCTTTAAATAAATATTTATTTCATTTAAGTAACTATTTACTTAATTAAAATAAATATTTATTTAAATCAAATAAATATTTTACTTAAACCAAATAAACGGTGGCCGTTAAATAAATTTTGTTTCTGGGCGCGTGCGATGAGGCTACAATCCGGAAACGGCTTCGTGGACTGCCTTGGATGTACCTGGGAAACCGCCCAAGAGACGCTCAATCCAGGATCGGTCGCCAACCTTGGCGCAGACCATTCCAGCCAGGTCGGCCCTTTTTGCCCCCTGCCTGTTCCACCCCATCGCTCCTACAGCTTCGCTCTGGAGATAGGCAATTCTCGTTGTGGTATAAGGATACAGATAATCCCAGCCACACAATTCACTCCATCCCCGCAAATCGCGGTCCACTTTCCTGCGGATCAATTGCGTGCCGCTCTTCCGTCTCCCATCTCCTCGTTCCGAGGCATCCTTGTTCACCTCGATGGGTATCGACAGGCCGCACACAAGCCGACTTGAGTACAATCGCTGCAATCATCCGGTCCGCACCCCATCGGGGGCCCCCCCCCTCCCCTCCCCCCCCCCCCCCCCCGCGCCACCGTCCCATGTTCTCCAACGCAAATATTTGCAAAATTTCGTTAGCATGCCCTCCCAAAAATTCACTCAACGCGAACCCAAAGCTTCATCCCACGGTAAATTTTCAACGAAATTTCAACCCACACATCGCCAGATGCATCGACGAACAAACATATTGAACATCGATGAATTCTTGAGGAGGTTGGAACGGTGCACACCAGTCAAATGAGTTGTTTATACAAACTTTCAGACATCTATCGATTACAGTGGACAGTTATTTGTATTACCAACGCAAATATTTGCCAAATTTCGCTAGCACGCCCTCCCAAAAATGCACTCGACGCGAACCCAAAACTTCATCCCACGGTAGATTTTCAACAAAATTTCAACCCACACATCGCCAGATGCGTCGACGAACAAACATATTGAACATCGATGAATTCTTAATGAGGTTGGAACGGTGCACACCAGTCAAATGAGCCGTTTATACAAACGTTCAGACATCTATCGATTATAGTGGACAGTTATTTGTATTACAGCAGATGTCCTTGACCTAGAAAAATATTAATTGCAATGGAGTTGCAAAAATATTAACTGGTTTGTGCTAATTTTCGAAAAGATACATTTAAGTTTTTTCAAAGAATAATCCCTAAATTTCGCTCGAATTTTATGAATTACGGCTAATTCTCTTCCTTGAAAGATGCTCTACGAATCCACCATCGAGATATTCGATAGTATTTTCCGTTTAAAAATGCCAGGAGTTTTTTTTTATGGAGGAATTTCGTCGATGGATGTAATACAAGTAACCATCGACTATAATCAAAAGACGCGTAAAACTAGATATAAATGTCTTTAAAAATGCAGCCCTCATTTGGCTAATGCGAAGCACTCGAACCTCCTTAAGCGTGTGGTTCCATCCGTCATACTGTTCGATTCCCACGAATACCGCGTTACCGTTGCGCCCGCTGCGAACGCTGGTACGGAGCGCAGCGTATTAAATTGCATTTGCTCATACCAGCATGCTTGCACTAACTCGCGAAACACAATGTCAGGGTTGCACGTACAACTCCGGCATACAAATTAATACATACATGGCTCACTGTTGCCTCGAGGCCACAATAGCATCCATGCACCCTTGAATCCCGCACAGTGTGCTGTAAACGCAGACATCCGACTTACGCCCACGTGTGTAAAAGTGGTCCATTACGCAGTTGGTGGTGTTCGCGAGTCGTGTATCCGTGTGCCTCTTTTATCGTTGAATCGCGCAAACAATACACTTTGTTAAACTTTACTCGTGGCGCAGTTGTTCTTCCTACCGTTTACGGGCTTCCGCCCCTGGGAGTTTCGCTATTCAGCGACGTACATCGTATATCGTGTTTTATATCACTTTACTCTCGCTCTCCTCGCTGGACGAGCTTTCGTTCGTTCGGACTCCGCCGGGACATTCCACGGGTTTCGCTGCCCAACTGTCTCCTTTCTATGGGAGATTCATTTTCGAAGCCGAGAATTAACTTAAGTTTAATCTTACGATTCCGCATTCTGCTAGCCTGTTGAGGATGTGCTTAAAGGACAACAGTCTTGCTACAATAAATGCCAATCTAGCCTAGCATCGACGTCTTATGATTTTAATGATGCAGATACTTGCGAGAGAAGAAGCCAATTATTGGCAGATTTTGGCGGCTCTCGTACCTTTTCATATCTGAAAATATACGTCAAGTGAACTTACCACCAAGTTTTTGGTCAAGGATGGAAGAGGAATGGGACTGCGTTACTCATGCACAAAATCGATAGGAGATTCATTTTGGAAGCCGAGCCTTAGTTTAAGTTTAAGCTTACTACTTCCCATTGGGTCCTTATCCTACACCCAGAAAAATAATTTATTTGACAGCCACCGTTTATTTGCTTTAAGTAAAATATTTATTTGATTTAAGTAAATAATTATTTCATTCAAGTAAATATTTATTTCATTTAAGTAACTATTTACTTAATTTAAATAAATTTTCATTTAAATCAAGCAAATATTTTACTTAAACGAAATAAACGGTGGTCGTCAAAATGTTTTTTTTCTGTGTAAGTGAAGATGTGCCTAAAGGACCACAAGTCCTACTGTTCAATAAATGCCCATCCATCTATCTAGCCAACCTGTCATCGTCGTCCTGAGATTGTAATCATTCAGGTACTTGCAAGAGAAAAGGGCGTTCATTGGCGGATTTTCTCGGCTCTCGTACCCGTTCATATTAGACAATATAACGTCGGGTGAACTTGCTACCAAGTATTTTGCCAAGGATGGAAGAGGAATGGGACTCTCGTTACCCGTGCAGAAACTCTCTCCGTTCCTACTTTCCTCAGCTTCTCGTCTCGACGGCGAGTTTTACCGGGAGCTCAAGGTAATAACAAACTTTATGTATGCTTTCGTTCGAGTCGAGGATTTCCATAAACCCGGAAACTCCTCGGAGCCTCGTTAGCTCAGCGTGCTAATCGGATCGAATTTTACGACCACTCTTCCCTCTATCCAGACCAGTAAAGTTTTTCAAAGAACTTCTGATTTTTATTTATTTTATTGACGGTCGAGAAAATCTTCCGTTCATCTACCGGTGCGACAACTTCGTTCGACTACTTCTGTGGATATTTTTCATTGAAAATTGCTGTTGCCATTGGACGTTCTTCGTCACCTAATCAACTTTTCAATCCAGCTTCCACTTCCGTCCGCTCCAAGATTTCCGGTCTTTATTTCGTGCCGCGCCGTTCTCGCTTCGTCTTCAAACTTCGCTCTCGCTCCACAGCTCATAGCGTCGAAATTTATTTACTGGAACGACAATTAAATGAAACGAGGGTGTGAAACACGATGGGGCGGCGCAGAGGATATTGCACGAACGCGAGAGGCCGAGTAGTTGTACCGACGAGTCGCGGAGACGGACGGACCGACAAAGGCTTTCGTTGTCACCCGAGATGTATTGCGAGGGTTTCCGGCACCGACAGATGGCACCGCGACGGATCGCTGCGACGGGGTCTCGCGAATCTTGAAAAATTTTGCGCCACCCACGTTCCTTTTCAGCTCCCGACTGTCCGAAGAACAAAAGACGGGAGTTATGCCAGGGTTTCATTGATATTTATTTCTTAGCTTTTATTACGTATCTTTGTATTAATTAATTCATTGAATTTTTGGCAAAGTACCTTTTTTCATTTAGTAATTTTTTGCAGTCAATAGGTCTTTAAATATTTCGCTTCCTCCTAGAGGAAGCGATGTTTTCGTGAAAAAAAGGTTTTCGAGATTTTAATGTCAGCGTACTAGAAATGGTCGAAAACGTGGAGAAAAGTGATTTTTAGCTGGCGTCCGGATGTATGTGTGGATGTATATGTGTATGTGTGTGACAGCGTGCATCTGATAGAACGACTATATCTCAGAAACGGTTTGAGATAGCGGGTTGAAATTTTGTACACTAGTAGAGTGGTCCCGTCTCTTCCTTCGATATAATTTTCATGAAGATTGTGGCCCGTTTCGGGATTTTACGCGAATTATACATTTTAAAAAAAAGTCTGTGGTAGCTCTACTTTTCGTAAATTTTGAACTATCGTCCTAAAAGTACATATAAATACAATACTATGAACAAAGACCTTTGGTATTGAATTTGGCAGAAATCTACCTAAGGGATCAGATTTTATCGAATTTTGATTTTTTTGAAAAATTACTAAAAATGGTCTCATTTGAGTAAACATGGAGGTATATCGAGCTCATATTTGGCACAGGAATGGATTAACACTGTACGATGTTTTGTATTAAATTTGGCAAAACTTGATCCAACCGTTTAAATTTTACGGGGTTTTGAAAATTTTGAATTTTTCAAATTCTTTTGACAGGAGTTTCCGAATCGAACATCACGCAAAGTAAAATGAGTTATAGTTTCGTAATCAGCGCTGAAGATTAGATTAACAATTGCCTTCAAACTTTTTTTATTGTGTTTTAATTATAGCTTCCTCTATGAGCAAGCGAAAATGGCACAACGGAATTATCATAGAGTAAGTTATGAGCAAAACCGTAAAACATAAGGAAGTAATTGTGCAAATCACTTTGCACACTGTCTTTATACGTTCCAATAAATTACCTGTATTCATCAATATGCACTTGCGTCAATTTTTTTCCTCCGCTGCTACTACAGATCCTTACCTTGGTAAACAAATCAGTGCAGTTGGACGACGATAAACCGAGTTATGCCAGGCTTTCATTGATATTTATTTCTTAAATTTTGTTATCTATCGTATCTCCATTATTTAATTAAAATTTTTACCAAGTACCTTTTTTATTTACTAATTTTTTAGAAAGATTTTTGGATACGTGAAACGTTTCAATAAATGACACATGCCCCGATTTTTTGAACGAGTGCACCGAGCACGATATAAAGCTCGCGAGGATATTCAACTTTAAGCCAACATCCATTTTAGAAATTAATTGCGAAACTACCGTTGAAATATCTCCGATGCCACTGCAGATCCTTACCCCGGCAAACAAGTCAGAGAAGGTGCACGACGATAAAACGTGTTAGAGAGTCGCTGTCGTCGAGCTGCAGGGACAAGCGCAAACACCGAGTGCACCGGGTACGTTCGGTCGGCGTTGCCGACGCGTTGCCCCCGGTGCCACTCTCGTCTTTCGTTATTACGGTTCAGTAGCAGCTGGGGTCCTCGATATCGGAAAATAGGTAGGTAAAAAAGCCTCTCGTTTCCACAGCCCGACCATGGTCCACTCTCTGTCTTCCACTCGGTCTACCTTTTACTCCCTCGCTTATTCTGCTTTCTCCTTTTTTCTCCTCTGTACCTTTCATTCCATTTGTTTGATTTTCATTAAGCTCTTTGTCAGTTAGCCTAGCCTCGCCCGAACTGCTCGCTGAAACTTCGATACCGCATTGCTCCCGTTTCCCTTCACAATGCCCTTTTATGATCCAATTTTTTTAAGCCCTTTCTCCCTTTGCCACCGTCCGTCATTTTCCCCCTTCATTATCCACACACGCACGAAACGCGGATTTTCTCCCAACCTCGTGTCCTCTCGATTTTGCTCAAAAACTCATTTATCCTTGATTCGGAGGAACAGCTCGATCGTCAAGGTTCTCATTGCCGACAATCGCACGAAACCACATGAAACCTGTCCACGCCTCTTGTAACCGCGGTACAAGTTGGGGTGCAACGCGTGCTACAACGTTCGGTTTGTCGCAACAATCGAACTCAAAACCACCTCGGATGATTGGCGGTCCTTGTGTCCGTTTCGCGCAACTGCTACAGATATAGAAAGACGCGTTGGCGAGTTGTGCGGAATAACGGCGGAAGGGAAAGGACGACGAGAGTGGGCGAATGGATTTTAGTGAGTCGCATTGATCGTCGTGGTGCAGGATAGTTAACGGGAGGCAAACATCGCACAACTCTGGCGGCAAAACGCGCGCGCTTGTATTGTGGTTTGCGCTGGGATTCGAGCACACATCGACACGTCATTAGGTGCGGAGCGGCAAAGCCGGGTGAGGCTCGTGGATTTCGCACAACAACCCCGGGGGCGAACTCGACTTGCGTCGTGGTGACCGCTTGATGGAGGTCCGTCGCTTCGGAGACCGAGCGCCGAAAGCCAGAGCCGGACAAACACGTGAACCGCCAAATTGTGAGAGTGGAGCGGCGGGCGAGCGACGATTAGAAGAAGAGGAGGCGAAGAGGTTGAGGATAGATCGAAGTGGAGTCCCGAGCAGAAATTACCGTCGGGCTGATGTACGGTCCCTATCAGGCAAGGCCTGACCTGACTCCTCATCAGGTCCTGATAAGGCACCTTTATCAGGCCCTGATCAGATATGTAACGCCATGGCCCTATAAGGTCCTGATCAGGCTGCCTGATCAAGCCCTAATCAAGGTGCCTGATTGCCACCTGAGAAAAATATAATAAATATTTTTTATTTATTAGCGTTATTTTATCGGACTTGTGAACCTTTTATATTTGTTAACTTATTAACTTATATAACTTATATAACTATTAACTATTACAACTATTAACTTATTACATTATCCAAAATTCGTTGCGAGATTTAGTAAAAAAACAATTTCCAACGCAAGAAAATTCTATTCAAAATTTACATCAACTGTAAAAAATGTACGAATCTATTTGAAATTAGAAAAAAAGGTTAACTAATTCTTTTCTAAAAGTTTATTTTTCAAATACCTTAAAATCATTTTTTAACTCCCGACTGCCCGCTAGGGCAAAAAGACGGGAGTTATTGAAATTTTTATTATGCAAAATCAATGTTCTCCAGGCATGCAATATGCAGGCTTGCCTGATTCACCTGCTAAGGCCCTGATCGGGGTACTATCAGGCTAGCCTCGCCAAAACCGAAGGATATCCAGTCAGGTGTTCCCTACCTGTACGTTACCCAGCCCTGATCAGGCTGGCAACAGGCTCGCCTCATCTGAAGTGAGGATTATTTAGTCATGCTTCACGATGTGCACCTTATCAGGCCCTCATCAGGCTCGCCTGATCAGGCACGCTCTGGCTGTACCTTAACAGGGCCTGATAGGGTATCAGGCAGCCTGGTCCCAATTTCTACTCGGGGTGAGCAACGGAAGGAGGTATTTGCTTTCGATTAGAATCGAACGATAGACGGAGGCGGGGCGACGTTGGTGCCGTCGGTGTACGCCATCGTCATCTGTTTCTTGGATTCCGAGAGACAGAATTCACCGTGCGGTCGCGTCACGATGGCAATTGAACAATCGCGAAACTATCCGTGGGGTAACTTCTCGGGAAGAAACTCTCTTCAGCCAGATTAGCCGGCAGCAACTTCCCGTCAATTCATCAAACTGGCGAGTCGGGGTAGGCCAAATTCCCAAGAGCCGGCTCATCAAGAGCCAATCCACCGAGGAACGACTCGCCGAGGACCGACTCAACAGCGACTGCCAATGAGGCTTTCTGCGCGACCGGCTCGGTCGCCGGATGAGACGGAGGACACGAAAATTGTAGCTTTAGATTCTCTTGCACGTCGTCGTGCTGCGTTATTGTGTTAATATTATGGTAAGCCACTGTCTCAACGCGGGACAGAAACCGGGATGATTAACGTCTCGGGCTTTCATCGAAAGGTCCCACAGATACGCGGCGGACTGATTTTCTCATGGCGTTGCTGAGGAATAAATCACTCTTAGTTTCCTCCCTTCCGTTCCCTCTTTGTCTTTGTCACCGGTGTAAAATAAAATGAAAAAAAAAACAAAAACTTCGAGGCCCTTCGAGACGTCATTTCGTATTCGCGAGGGGTCAATCGATCCCCCTAAATTCAGCCACTTCACGACATCCCTTATTTATCTGTTTGTTTTTTTTTATCTGTTTATCTGCTTCTCTTCCCGCGAAGGTTCCTTTTTTCATTTGAGGAAATGATTTTATCGTCCGTGTCACCCTGAAAGCCAAATCATCCTGAACTACACCCAGAAAAATAATTTATTTGACGGCCACCGTTTATTTGGTTCAAGTAAAATATTTATTTTATTAAAATAAATATTTATTTAAATCAAGTAAACAGTTAATTAAATGAAATAAATATTTATTTAATTCAAATAAATATTTTAGTTAAACCACATAAACGGTGGCCGCCAAATAAATTATTTTTCTGGGTGTACCCCATGCGCCTATTTCTAGAATTCTTTTCTCTGAGCTCTCTCGCGGTCTCATGTGTTATTTTCAATCCGTGCTATTTCGATATGTGTTATTTTCGTAGGTGTGCTTATTGACTGTGGCATTTTCCTGTGACATTATCTACCGTAATATTGCAGTCCTGCGATATTTGGACGTGGTCTCATTCATCAGCCAATTGGGACGAAGGATCGAAAACCAGATCTTAGATTTTTCTGCTCAAAGCGCTTGATATAAAATTCGTAAAACAATAATTCCGCCGAATGACTTTGATCTCGGCGAACAATATCCATTGACCAAAGTGAACTACCAGTCTCCAGCCCAGCACGTAGTCGTACGAGTACAGAGGCAGCGAGAGTAGTCGTATGCAAATTCCTGACTTGTAATCTACGCCTGCCTTAGCGGCTTACAAAGGGGTTGAAATCGATCGAGCTCTGCCCGTTCCACCCCGTTCTCCGCCGGGGTGGCGAGAGAGGGGTGGGGGGTTCTGTATTCGTTTGTTCCGCTTCCTGCAGTGTCTCTCGTCGCAGCCACGACTCACCGGGTTTCTCGGCTGTACGGAGCCTCAGCTCCGGCTTCCCCACAGCCGGGGGGCCGGATTAGCATTTCTGTGGTAGATCATTCTCAGGAACCGCTGTTCCCGGGGACCATCGTCGTCGTCGTCTGGAAATTTATAACGGCGCGCTATGTTTCCAACCTCCTGCTCGTTCTTTCATTCCTACACATTTCTCGTCTAGGATGGCGATCGTGAAACGGGTGGATTGCTGAACTGCCGCAGAACTAGGTGGTTCGGCCCCGCGCCTCGCCCCTCCGCATCTGCAGTACCCTCAATCCTCTTCCCGAGCCCTCCCCACCGGACCGGCAGAAAGCCAGTTTCGATTCTCATTCACGTGCACAGCGATAACTATAATTCACCGGTACCTCTCGCTCACTCACTCTCGATGAATCGCACCGCGAGCCAGTCAGCCAGCCGGCTAGGTAGCTGGACGCTGTCATGGTTTATCGCCAAGATTTAGAACCCGGCACGGGGGGCCGCGGGCAAAGTGGGTTGAGAGGGAAACCGTGTTTCATTAGTCAGAATGAATATACGAATCGATTCACTGCACAGGGCGCAGAAAATTCAGGATCGAAAGGCGGGCAATCATCCGCGATTCGTTCCATCCTTGAGACGAAGGAGAGGATTTTTTAGGTGTCGATAACTTAATGTATAGGCGAGTTTTCTTTTAATGAGACTGTGACAAATGATAATTCGGACACTGATGAGGCTGCATAGAGGAACATGCTCTTTGTTGTCGCCAATGTCGACTGAGCTCAAATAGAGCGATTAACGGTGATATGGCTGGTTGTCATATCGATTCACTGCACAGGGCGTAGAAAATTCAGGATCGAAAGGCGGACAATCATCCACCATTCGTTCCATCCTCGAGACGAAGGAGAAGATTTTCTAGGTGTCGATAACTTAATGTATAGGCGAGTTTTTTTTATCAGACTGTGACAAATGGTACTTCGGACACTGATGAGGCTGCATAGAGGAACATGCTCTTTGTTGTCGCCAATGTCGACTCCAGATTCTAGCTCAAATAGAGCGATTATCGGTGATATGGCTGGTTGTCATATGGATTCACTGCACAGGGCGTAGAAAATTCAGGATCGAAAGGCGGACAATCATCCGCGACTCGTTCCATCCTCGAGACGAAGGAGAAGATTTTCTAGGTGT
>JAPYZC010003584.1:0-15327 GCA_030522665.1 Ichneumoninae sp. A BG-2022a | reverse complement strand
ATTGCGAGGCCGCGATGTTTCGGGCAGTGTCGCGCGTAATCGCCCAATCGTCGATTATAATCTCGCATTGCTCGACTATTTGGGCGGAAAAGTCAACTGCAGGCGATTGTATTTTTGACTCGCCATTCGGGCACTTCGCGGATGACGGCAAGTTACACACAGAAAAATAATTTATTTGACGGCCACCGTTTATTTGGTTTAAGTAAAATATGTATTTGATTTGAGTAAAATATTTATTTGGTTTAAGCAAAATATTTATTTGATTTAAGCAAAATATTTATTTTATTTGAACCACATGAACGGTGGCCGTAAAATAAATTATTTTTCTGGGTGTAGAGATTCCCGATCGATTCGAACGAATCGCCTCCAAACAATAATTCGACAGCCGCTGCTCCGGGTTCATTACATTAATCCATTTGTTGCGTCCACCGGATCAACACGGTGCGAACCTGGCCGAAAGAATTGCTCGGCCACGATGCTTCCACACCGAGAATAAAAATTTATTTGACGGACGAGCCGCAAATAAATATTGATTACAATTTAATTAAATATTTATTTAAATTAATTGAATATTTTTCTGGGTGCAGCAGTGTCGCGCATAATCGCCCAATCGTCGATTACAATCTCGCATTAAACAACTATTTCGGCATAAACTACCCGATTTAATTTTTTATTCGCAATTCCCAATCGATTCGAACGAATCGCCGCCAAATAATAATTTCACCGCCGCTCGCTGCACCCAGAAAAAAATTTTATTTGACGGCCACCGTTTATTTGGTTTAAGTAAAATATTTATTTCATTTAAATGAATATTTATTTGATGTAAATAAATATTTATTTCATTTAAGGAACTATGTACTTAAATAAAATAAATATTTATTTAAATTAATTGAATATTTTTCTTGGTGCAGCAGTGTCGTGCATAATCGCCCAATCGTTGATAAAAATCTCGCATTAGTCGACTATATCGGCATAAAAGTACCCGATTTTATTTTTGATTCGCAATTCCCAATCGATTCGAACGAATCGCCTCCAAATAATAATTTCACCGCCGCTCGCTGATCCAACGCCGACGAAATAACGCCACGTGAGACAGCGTGTAATTGAATACCGCGGTACGATACTCTATAATTCTCTATATAGACTGTATAATACCGCATTACACCAAACCACTCTCACCTGGATTCTGGCCTCGTTCAATTTGGTGCTCCTCGCTAATTCCTCCCTGCAGTATATGTCCGGATAATGGGATTTCGCGAACGCCGATTCCAATTCCGCTAGCTGCTCCTGCGAAACAATTGGAAGCCACGCTCAAGGTATCTCGCTTTATCTCCTCCTTTCCTCAGCTCGTTCACTCCGAATTTCACGCTCCAATAAAATGTTCTCTTATCGCCGAGCAACGCAAAGTCCCTCTTCCGTTAAACATTGCCAATACAATTTAGTCAACAAGTGCAGCATCGGCAATGCTGATCGATCGTCAATACTGTGAGTTACGTAGAGTGACTCATCGTCGGTGCTGACCGATGGTTAATTAAATAAAATTCTGAACATACACTGAGAAAAAAAAAAAATTGGTTGGGTTAACTGAAAGTTGCGGTGACGCACGTTCAAAGCTGTTAGTTGTTTTTGATACAAATAAAGCATCGGAAGAACAAATACCAATCTCACTATTAAATGGCACAGACAAAACTGCAATTAAATGTATCTTTAACTATACGGCGAGCTGCCTTCGACTCAGAGCGTTCATACTTAACGAATAAGCAAGGTACTGGTATCTATATATGTATTTTTTGTATTTTTGTGTAAGAGGACTTTTATATGTAAAAACTTTCCCCCGCCGCCGTATTGCTATGAGAGATGTATGTCTGTATAAACAAATAAATAAATATTCTATTCTTCTATGCAAATAAAGCATTGCTTTGTTGAACGATTATTTGCTTCAATTTATTAAAAATTTGTCGATTGAAACAAATATATTTGTTGTGCCAATAAAATACACCTTTGAACGTATGTCACCGCGCATTTGCTTAATCCAACCATTTATTTTTCTCAGTGTACTGTACAAAAACCGCAAAATTGTTAATTTCAAGCTAATTTCATTTAGTTCTTATGTAAAAGCGCATGGGCCGTAAATAAAATAAATAAATAAATATATAAATGACTAACCTGTGTGAAGGTGGTCCTGTGTCGTCGTCGCGCGGGCGTTGGACAGCTCGCCGTCGTCGGTGTGTGGCCGATGTGTGGACTCGCCGCACAGGGTTCCGGTTTCAATTTCTTGAAAGCCCCTTCGACACCTTGTGCAAACGAACGACATATCGGTGATCAATGAGCGGTCCATTTTCACTGACGCGTGAATTTATTTTTTCGTCACTCGGTGGGGAAATTGCCACTTTTCCGCCCGCTTCCCGTGCGTAAAACCGCCATTTTCGCACCTTGTGATGAAAAATTTCGTACATCCCTCGTGCGAAACACTTATTCTAACTCGTGTGATTACAGCACTCGCCTTCGGCTCGTGCTGCAAACTCACACTCGTTAGAAAAACGTTTTTCGCCCTCGTGGAGTACTATAATAATAATGTACTATTATTGTACTATTATTTACTATTATTTAATTAACTATTAATGTACTATTATTTAATTACAGTAGAACGTCGTTTTTCCGAGGTAATGTGGAGAGAGTGTACGTCGGATAAGCGGAAAGTCGGATAAGACGGATAAAATAAACGCAATTCTTAAACTTGTACTAGTATCATATATTAAAAAAATAACACACCGCTTCATATAAACATTAACTTTTTTGGTTAATTTACGACTTGTTTCCTTTTTTGAGACATCGCGATGTTCTAGCATTGACTGTAAAATCGGAACGAATGTATTTACAGCTCGCAATATAAAGACGCAGCAAACAATCGTACAAGTTTAAATGCGGATGCAAAAATGTATCCGTTTTATCTGATTTTCAGCATTATCCGAGCCTACACCTCCGTTAAGGTAGCTTTGTCGCTTCGGGCTCGTTTCGCACGAGTTCGAGAAAAATACGAGAAAATTGCAAGACTCGATGGTATAAAAATCTGAAAAAATTCATGTATATTAAAGGCACTGAAAACATTCATTTTGCATGATAATAATAATTTCAAAGTGTTGTTAACAAATTAATCAAAAAATTAATTGTTTAACAAATTACCCGGAAACGAAACTTTTTTTTATAGAAATGATTCATTTATTTTCTGAATACGTATGAATTTTATCAGATTTTTCAATCAGCTTTGATTTTTTTATACGGAAAAAATGTGTGAAAAAACACAATAAACAAAACTAATTTTCTCTTATTTTTCTCGAACTTATGCGAAATGAATGCGAACACTGATAAAAAAAATACTGTTTAATTAACCAAGATTCGGCGACAATTTGTTGGGTGATTTTACCAAAATATTTTTGAGTAATTAAAATATTTTGTTCGACCAATATTTATTTGAGCGTCCCTGCCCGGATCTTAGTTGATTCAACTGTACTGTTTTATCAGTGAAGCGACCTAAACGCAGAGGGCTCGGATGACTTGGGTGCTTCGGACAACGCGGAGCCTCGGATAATCGAAGCCCGGATAAGTGCGGTCCTACTGTGTTAACTTATTTGTGTTTGTTTATCGTTTCGTCGAGTTCCGTCGGGTGAGAACACGAGTCGGAAAGCGAAGACGGACTGAGAACACGAGTTGAAAGCGAAACGAAGACTCGACAGACACATGTGTGAATTCTGTCGCGAGTTCCATTGAAAACCGATTGAATGCGAATTGTGCTCCGAATATCCGCAGGAGAAATACGCCGGTGTGTATACGAGGCGCCTCGAGTTTATGACAGGCGCGAAGCAAGGACGAGAGGGCCGCCGTCCTGGCGAGCCAAGTCCCTCGCACTATGCTAACTCGGTTAGGGCGTTAATGACCTAATCATGTTACATGCTGATTCAATGTTCGAGGATGAATGCTGTCCACTTTACGCGCCTTGCCCCGTTTACCCCATTCAACCCCCCAGGAACTCGGTCAAGTTCGTCCAAGAACCGGAGTACGCAAGTCGCGAGACGCTTTCGCTGTCTGTTAATGCACACGAATAAGATGTCGTTACTTTTCGCTGCGGAAGCGGATATTCTCCTGCGGATTGCAAATATTACAATTGACGAGACTTTGCAACGTTGTTTGCGACGTGAATCATCAAGTTCGGTCAAGAACCGAGGTACGCAAGTCGCGAGACGTCTTCGCTGTCTGTTAATGCACATGAATAAGATGTCGTTACTTTTCGCTGCGGAAGCGGATATTCTCCTGCGGATTGCAAATATTTCAATTGACGAGACTTTGCAACGTTGTTTGCGACGTGGATCATCAAGTTCGGTAAAGAACCGAGGTACGCAAGTCGCGAAACGTCTTCGCTGTCTGTTAATGCACACGAATAAGATGTCGTTACTTTTCGCTGCGAAAGCGGATATTCTCCTGCGGATTGCAAATATTTCAATTGACGAGACTTTGCAATGTTGTTTGCCATGTGGATCGTCAAGTTCCTTTAAGAACCGGAGTACGCAAGTCGCGAGACGCTTTCGCTGTCTGTTAATGCACACCAATAAGATGTCGTCACTTTTCGTCGCGCAAGCGGATTGCAAATATTTCAATTGACGAGACTTTGCGATGTGGATTGTCAAGTTCGTCTAAGAACCGAAATACGCAAGTCGCGAGACGCTTTCGCTGTCTGTTAATGCACGCGAATAAGATGTCGTTATTTTTCGTCCCGCAAGCAAATATTCTCCTGCGGATTGGAAATATTTCATTTGACGAGACTATGCAACGTTGTTTGCGACGTGGATCGTCAAGTTCGTTCAAGAACCGGACTACGCAAGTCGCGAGACCCTTTCGCTGTCTGTTAATGCACACGAATAAGATGTCGTTACTTTTCGTTCCGCAAGCGGATATTCTCCTGCGGATTGCAAATATTTCAATCGACGAGACTGTGCGACGTGGATCGTCAAGTTCGTTCAAGAACCGGAGTACGCAAGTAGCGAGACCCTTTCGCTGTCTGTTAATGCACACGAATAAGATGTCGTTACTTTTCGTCGCGCAAGCGGATATTCTCCTGCGGATTGCAAATATTTCAATTGACGAGACGTCCAAGTTCGTCAATTCCAAATTGAAGTTCGTCCAAGAACCGAAGGACGCGAGTCGCGAGACGCTTTCGCTGTCTGTTAATGCACACCAATAAGATGTCGTTACTTTACGTCCCGCAAGCAAATATTCTCCTGCGGATTGGAAATATTTCAATCGACGAGACTTTGCGACGTAGATCGTCAAGTTCGTTCAAGAACCGGAGTACGCAAGTCGTGAGACGCTTTCGCTGTCTGTTAATGCGCACGAATAAGATGTCGTTACTTTTCGTCGCGCAAGTGGATATTCTCCTGCGGATTACAAATATTTCAATTGACGAGACGTCCAAGTTCGTCAATTCCAAATTGAAGTTCGTCCAAGAACCGAAGGACGCAAGTCGCGAGACGCTTTCGCTGTCTGTTAATGCACACCAATAAGATGTCGTTACTTTACGTCCCGCAAGCAAATATTCTCCTGCGGATTGAAAATATTTCAATCGACGAGACTTTGCGACGTAGATTGTCAAAGGGTGGTGATAATATGACGGTGTTTCGAACATTCGAATCGTCGAGGGGCGATTCAGGCTCGAGATACAAAATCCCAACGGGGCGTACACACCGAAGTGCGGACAGCGAAGGGGCCATCTGTCAAAGGGCTCGCCTCGGCGATGTCGTCGACCGTCGGGTCGAATAATTAACAACGATTTTAACCACGTCTGCGAGGAGATGGTCTCTCGCACCTACGGATTTCCCTGGACAGCTGTTGTTACCTACAGCTGGACTGGATTACAATTATCGCTGAGAACTCTAATGGGTCTCCTATGTGCCTCGTTTAATCCGTGCGCGACACGAAACGCTGTCGGTGTGGATTGCAATCGTTAGTCTTTGGACCCGTCGCCGATCGTCATCTGCGAGAAGACGGTTGGTGTTAGTTGAGAACGAAACTTGAGGTTTTACACATCACCAGACTCGAGTCAAAAGATCACCAAATTAGAAGCAAAGATTCACCCGAAAAAATTATTTATTTGTCGAGCGCACCGCATATAAATATTTATTTATTTTGAATACATATTTATTTTATTTAAATAGATATTTATTTTATTTCAATAAGTATTTATTGCATTTTGATAAATGTTTATTTACACCAAGTAAATATTTATTTGCGGGTGCCCGTAAAATAAATTGTCTCGCGGGCTGTAAAAAAAAAAAAATCTTATTTCAACTCTACGGTAAATTCGTACAATTCCGTATGATATTGAAACAACGCCGGCAAGACCCCCAAGGTGACATGTTATCGTGTTAAGCCCGTATGCAATTGTAAGAATTGAAAGTAAAATTGAAATAATTTTTTTTCGTTGGCAGCCCGCGAGCGAATTTTACTTGAATCATTGATATTATTTTTCAGTGAAGCAATGCGGCACAGGCGCGACTTTCACGCACAATTGTCCGGCTTGTGCAAATTGTGCAAATTTGACCCAATTGGACTAGGGGAATTATGTAAACGAAAAGAATTCTTGCTAGTGTGCACTCAGGAAAAAAAATTATTCGACGGCCACCGTTTATTTGATTTAAGTAAAATATTTATTTGATTTAAATCAATATTTATTTACATGAAGTAAATAGTTACTTAAAGATGGGCTGAAGGACTTAGGTCGATGGCCCGTTGGCAATGGTAATAGCAGAGGAATATACTATGTAAATAATCGCGCAAATGTATCACCGTACTATGTAATACATTGTCAATAAATACATTTACTACTACTACTAGTTACTTAAATGAAATAAATATTTATTTACATTAAGTAAATAGTTACTTAAACGAAATAAATATTTATTTATTTCGTAATATAAATATGAAATAAATAATATTTATTTCGCCTATGAAATAAATAATATTTATTTCATAGGCGCGCTAATGCAGTGGCACGAGGCGTGAATGCAAGTAAAAATGACGTCCGATGCTATTGACTCGTTGTAGAGAAACAAAAACGATTTACAGAGAGCAAACTAAAGGGTGAATGATGTTTGAGGGACGTCAAAAAGCTCGAGATTGTCGAGACGCTAAATGAGCCAAACAAAGAGAACACTAGACACCCTCCCTTTTTTTCGAGAGACCAAAATTCGTGTCGTTGCGGCTGCCGCCGAAGCGTCGGAAGCTGCGTAGCCGGCTGCCGCAACCCCGGGTTTATTCAGCTCAATCCGAACTTGCCGTGCCTGCCACATTAGCGATCACCCCTCGGGTTCTAAGCTTCCCGCTCCCGCTCGCGCCCCCTTCGTCGATCCCTCGAGCCCCATCGGAACATAATAATAGCCCACGGAACAGGTACAACCATATGGTCGTCCCATTGTCAATAGAGTGCGATGCAGAATTTCGCACTCGAGGCTCAACAGCCGGAAAATTAAGCTAACTCGAGTAGCAACAAAGTTGTCCATTTTCATATGCTTAAGAATTTTTCCTTTCAGCTTTTTCACTCATTCTCAATCTTCTCCGAATGGTCGATTGCTTGGGACATCGTAATGCATTGTGATGTAAACAGTAGAAGACATAAAGTATAGAACTCATTTTTTATGTGTACAACGATTCGGCACCCTTAACAAGAAATATTTGAAAATTGAGGCTCAAAAGCCGGAAAATTAAGCTAATTCGGGTAGCAAGAAAGTTTTTCATTTCCATATGCTTGAGAATTTTTGCTTTGAGCTTTTTCCCTCACTCTCCATTTTCCTCGAACCCGTCGATTGGTTAAGCCATTGTAATGCATTGGTGTAAACGACATACAGTAAAGAATTAATTTTTATCGAAAATCGAGGCTTTTATCGAAATCAACAGCCGGAAAATTAAGTTAATTCGAGTAGCAACAAAGTTGTCCATTTCCATATGCTTGAGAATCTTTGCTTTGAGCTTTTTCCCTCGCTCTCGATCTTCCCCAAACGACCGAATGGTCGAGCCATCCTAATCCATTGGTGAAAACGACATTCAATAAAGAATTCATTTTTATGTGTACAATGATTCGTCACCATTGGCAAGACAATATTGAAAATCGAGGCTCAACCGCCGGAAAATGAAGCTAACTCGAGTAGCAACAAAGTTGTCCATCTCCATATGCTTGAGAATTTTTGCATTGAGCTTTTTCCCTCACTCCCGACGTTCCCCAAGCGACCGATTGGTCGAGCCATCCTAATCCATTGGTGTAAACGACATACAATAAAGAACTCATTTATATCTGTACAACGATTCGTCAACATTGGCAAGACAACATTGAAAATCGAGGCTCAAAGCCCGAAATTTAAGCCAACTCAAGTAGCAATAAAGTTGTCCATTTCCACATGCTCTCAAATCTTTGCTTTGAGCTTTTTCCCTCACTCTCGATCTTCCCCAAACGACCGATTGGTCGAGCCATCCATTGGTGTAAACGACATATAGTAACGAATTCAGTTTATGTGTGCAACGATTCGGCTCCGTTAGCAAGACAAAATTGAAAATCAAGGCTCAAAAGCCCGACATTTAAGCTAACTCAAGTAGCAACAAAGATATCCATTTCCATATACTCTCGAATCTTTGATTGAGCTTTATCCCTCACTCTCGATCTTCCCCAAACGACTGATTGGTCAAGCCATCCTAATCCATTGATATAAACGACATTTAATAAAAAAAACTCATTTTTACGTATATAACGATTTGGCACCCTTGGCAAGAAAAATTCAAAAACGATTAACTAGTCGATGCATTATTGATATTGACAGATCATGCTCACCAACGTTACTGGCATTGCCGACGCTGTTTCTCCCGGGTGTCGCGGCGGGTGTCGGACTGGCTTCGAGGCCTTGATGGACACCGTAAAGGCCGAAGTCCTGCTCGTTAGAGCTGGTGCTGCTGCACTTTCTCTTCTCCTGATTGTGATTCAAGTGGAACGTGTCGTTCTCGACGAGTCCGACCCCGAGGAGTCCGAGATTCGGCCTGAGCTCGTCCATGAGCTTGTTCTGTCCGCAGTTCGCGGCCGCCGCCGAGAAGTTTAGCTGTCTGCTGAAGATGGCGGGAAATATGTTGAACTGCTGATGATCGAGGCTCAGCGCGGTTGTCGAGAGTCCACTTCCACCAACCGAACTACCGACGGAACCCACACCGCCGCCCGGGCCGCCACTTCCCGATAAGTCGTTAGCCAGGATGATGCCGGGGGTGACCTGAGTGAGGTCGGCGCAACGGATATTCCTCGGAACGCTTTTCGTCACTACGTGGACATTGTTCTTCGGCGATCACGTTTGCCCCTCAACCGACCGAGAACCCGACGCTTCCAAACCCCTCAAGCTCCTCGTCTTCCTGGACCCCGGGAAATCGCCAGGAACATCAAAAACAGCCGCGCTTCGATCCTTCTTCTTATCTCAGTCGAAGGCTTTCGACAAAAGCACGTCGGACAAAAACGCTCGAGACCCTCGGTCGTTGTTTCCGTTGTCAGAAAATTACCGTCCGCGCACACCTGAACGAAGACCCCAACCGAACGCCTCCAAATACTTGTTCATGCTCACAGACTTTAGCCGACACAATCACTGGTAGCTGAAGTCTTCCAAACGATCCGCGGACACTTGGATCGGAATCGTCAAAAAAACCAAAAACTCTCCAGTAGTGTCTTCAGGACGGTTCTTGTGCAGTCTTTACCGGAAGTAAATTTTCAAAACCGCCCTCAGCCCCTCAGCAGTGGGAACCGAAGAGAAGCAACCGACGGAACAAAACAAACCCAAAATAAAAAAAAAATAAAAAAAAGTAAGATAAAAGGTTCTCTTGGGCCGATGCTGACGTCCGCACAGGCTAGGTCGGTATTCCTGGTGCCTTCCCGGTCAGTCGCGCCGCGGACGCCGAAGACGTTGGGGATCCACTCGCGGATGCCCGCCGATTATATCGGTAGCCGAATCGGGTGGCGCGAGGCGTTATGGGTATTCGCGGCTGGTTGGCTGCGCACCGGTGGCCCCGATTCCGAATTCAAATCTTATTATTGCCCCGATCCAATTAGGAACGACGGAGAAGGCAGGAGAGGAACCGCTGTCGCCGGATGTCGCGCGATGTCGCGACCGCCGCCGCGTAGCCCCGACGGTGCGGACGTCGAAGAAGAGCGTTGTAATTGGCCCGCGCGAACTGCACGGTGGAGGTGACAAAAAAAATCGGCGATCGTCAGCCCGGCGTATCCGGACGAAAGGCTCGGGATCTCGGGCGAAGGAGGAAAAAAGCCGGATCCGGCGAGCGATCCTCGGGAGCCGGGGTGCGTGTAACGCGGAGGACGTCGACGGTGATGACGGCGATGATGGGGGCACCGCTCGCCGTGAGTTCTTGTGGGATTCTGTCCGCGAAATGCAGTTATCCCGGTGACTTGGGGGACGCTCGTCGGGGGTGTAGTACACAGAGGCCCAGGGTTGGTCTTCGCGGGCGCCGGCGAACTCGTTCCCCGGCTCCGCACACGGCGCCCCCCGACACCGGGAGTTCCCTCCCCGGTGATTGGCCGGGCTCACCAAGCGTTGCCAGGACAACGGCCAATCCTCCGCTTCTCCGGGCGGGGTGGCTACCCCCGGCCGCCAGCATGGCGCCCGTCCAATGAAAATTCCTCCGGAAAATAGCCTCCGAGCGATTTTCTTTCCCCCCCCCCCCCCCACCCCCCGGAGCGACGGCATCGCCACACGAGCCTTCGCCCGAACCACCACAGCCAAACCCGCCACCCCTTTCGGACCCTCCGACAGCGCCCGGCGCTGTCGCCGTCTTTCCATCCTCGTCGCCGTGTCTTTCTTCAGCCGCACCGACCACGCGCTCTCCCTCGCGGAAACGCCGGCGAAAACGGGGCGGGATTCCCTCTTCTATTTTCGCTGGCTCTCGCTCTCACCGCGCGCTTCGCTGTCTTTTTTCGACTCGTTTCTTTTTCTCTTTCTTTCCATCAGCTCGCGGCAGATAGCTTTTTTAATTCTTTTTCCTTTTTCGGGATTCGATTGTAACGTACACCCTGGGATCTCTGCTGTGCGCGCGGAGTCGCGGGAATCTAGGCGGATTTTTCTGAGTGTAAGAACCGGGAGGACCGGGGCGGTCGAGGGATGGATGGGTATGTAACGTCTTTCTGCTGCTAAAGACGGAAACGACGATTCTTCGAAATTTCGGGATATGCTCTGTGGGAGTCGGTGGGGAAGCGCGTGGCCGATGAAGGTGACCATACTTTCGATGTTAAATCGCACCCGGAAAATTAATTTATTTCACTCGGTGCGTAAAGTGCAGTTTTACGCACGCTTCGTGAGCGTAAAACCCCTCTTTCGCACCTTTTGAAATAAAATTTCGTACGATACTCGTGCGATAAACGTTTTCTTAACTCGAGTGATTGCAACACTCGCCTTTGGCTCGTGCTGCAAACTCACACTCGTCAGAAAAAGTTTTGTCGCACTAGTATCGTAATGTACTATTATTTGACGGCCACCGTTTATTTGATTTAAGTAACATGATATAAATATGTATTTAAATCAAATAACGTATTTCTGCTGCTAAAGACGGAAACGCCGATTCTTCGAAATTTCGGGATATGCTCTGTGGGAGTCGGTGGGGAAGCGCGTGGCCGATGAAGGTGACGATACTTTCGATGTTAAATCGCACCCGGAAAAATCATTTATTTGACGGCCACCGTTTGTTTGGTTTAAGTAACATATTTATTACATTTAAATAAATATTTATTCAAATTAAGTAAATAGGTACTTAAATGATATAAATATGTATTTAAATCAAATAACGTCTTTCTGCTGCTAAAGACGGAAATTTCGGGATATGCTCTGTGGGAGTCGGCGGGGCAGCGCGTGGCCGATGAGGGTGACGATACTTTCGATGTTGCATTTACTTTCGATGTTAATTCGCGCCCAGAAAAATTATTTATTTGACGGCCACCGTTTATTTGGTTTAAGTAAAATATTTATTAGATTTAAATAAATATTTAATTAAATTAAGTAAATAGGTACTTAAATGATATAAATATGTATTTAAATCAAATAACGTCTTTCTGTTGCTAAAGACGGAAACGCCGATTCTTCGAAATTTCGTAATATGCTGTGTGGGGTCGGTGGGGAAGAGCATGGCCGATGAGGGTGACGATACTTTCGATGTTGCATTTACTTTCGATGTCAAATCGCACCCAGAAAAATAATTTATTTGACGGCCACCGTTTGTTTGGATTAAGTAACATATTTATTACATTTAAATAAGTATTTATTTAAATTAAGTAAATAGGTACTTAAATGAAATAAATATTTATTTAAATCTGATAAATATTTTACTTAAACCAAACAAACGGTGGCGGTCAAATAAATGATTTTTCTGGGTGCGGTGTACTTTTGTAGCTTTGATGAGAAAATTATTTTGGAGTCACCGGGAACGTCAATATGTATAATCGCGCGGCAGATAACTTTTTTAAATTCTTTTTTCCATTTTCAGGATTCGATTTTAATGTACACTCGCATCCTAGCATATCGGCTGTATACACCTAGATAAAAAAAAATATTTGACGGGCACCGTTCATTTCGTTTAAGTAAAATGCTTATTTGAGTTAAATAAATATTTATTTCATTTAATTAACTATTTACGTAATTAAAATAAATATTTTTATAAATCAAATAAATAAGCTATGAGTCACATACGGGCAATAATACGTTTATAATATGTTGGAAATTATATTACTCGTGAAGACTATTGACCAAACTGTACAAAACCACGAAATTGTTAATTCCAATCAAATTTCATTTATACACCGTTATCTGAATTTCTTATGTAAAAGGGCATGTCCTGTAAATAAATAAATATTTATTTAAATCAAATAAATATTTTACTTAAAACCAAATAAACGGTGACCGTCAAATAAAACAATTTTCTGGATGTATGCGGAGTGGCGGAAATTTGGGCGGATTTTTCCCAGTATAAGAACCGAGAGTACCGGTCGGTGGTTCCAGGCATGGCTTCGAATGTACACTGTAAAAAATTTAGTTATGAAATTTGCAACCTCAGTATATGAAATTAGAATTCATGTACATTGTATTTGAATTTTAATAATGTAATCTTAAATGTAATACCTATGTATTAAAATGACCGCTGATGGCATTGAAAATTAAGCCATCCGTATATGAAAATTATGTTATTATTACAAACCTTATAGAAACAATATTGTTTTTAATATACCGGTGATGCAATATTCTTACATATGTATCAACGAAATTTAATATACTGTATATGCATAAAACCTCATATACATTTATGAATTTTCAAACACACATTATTTACAGTGTAACGTCTTTCTACCGCTAAAGACGGAAATGCCGATTCTTCAAAATACCTTAATATACTTTATGCAAATCACGATGCAAGTTCATCGCTCTTCCTTTGTATCTTCGATAAGAAAATTATTTTCGAACAATCTCGAAAGTGAAACATAAAAATTCGGATATTCGCGCTTCGTGCGAGTGTAATTCGATGATCGCGGGCCCGAGGGTCGACAATGCGCGGAGTAAATTTGGCTCGTGTCCATTGTGAAAACGAGTTCCACTGTCTCTCAATCGAAGGAGCCAAATCTAGCGACAGTCTCGCTGAAAATCTGCACGAAAACAGAACGCCCATCGACGCGTGTCACCTAGCGTAGAGGCTGTAATTTGCCCGACAATGCACTCACGGTATCAAAAGCGGGCCAATTCAAAACCAAAACTGTTGTAGCATTGAGGTCATGCCCATTGTGAAACGCGCAGTCACCGACGGCTCGGCGTGCACACGTTCCCAGGCTTTCCATACAAATGTTTTTTTATTCGACGATCAACAATTGTGCAACAAGGACCAATTTATTCGCGCTGCAAGAGGCAACATTGCTGAACGTAATGTCTATTAACATATCGCAATGGGTCGATAAACATTGTGAATTGACGACCCGAATACAGTTTCGACGAATTCGATGAGAGCGAAGATTTTTAATCAGTCGCGAATATTCCGTCGGGAATAACGCGTTTGTAGGCAGATGCGGTTATTAAATTCGGCGCGATATGTAAAAAGCAATTATCCTCGGCGCACGGCCGACGAATCTCTATCGTTACGTTCACCCGCGTGTATTGCGAAGAATTAGCGCGCACTAACGGTTGACACACGGTCGATGATCTCGAGCTCTTTCGCACTCGAAACCGGATCTACGGCTATAATCAATTTCGTTGAGTTATGGAGATTGATAGATGCATTTTTATACGTGTACGGTAGGTGCGAAACATTTTTCAAGGATTAAAAAAAAAGCCGAGGATGTCACTCACCGTTTAACGATCTAGGTTTTTCATCGGAAGTGACGACACGGGAGAAAACGTCACTTCCGGTTTTAAAATCTCTGTTTTTAACCGAAAATTGCGTCACATGACAGAACGTCACGTCCGGTTTTAAAACCTCAATTTTCGACCGGATGTGACGTTATGCGGGAAAACGTCATTGTCGGTTGAGAACAAATTTTCATACCGGAAGTCACGTTTCTCTCTATGACGACACTCCCGGTCAAAAACTAATATTTTCAAACCGGATGTGACGTTTCCTCCTATGACGTCACTTTCAGTTGAAAATGGAGATTTTCAAACTGGAAGTGACATTTTACAGTATGAAGTCACTTCCGGTTGAAAACTAAAATGTTGTAGCCAAAAGTGACGTTTTAGCATATGACGTCATTTTTGGTTGAAAACTGAGATTTTAGAACCGGAAGTGACTTTTTCCCCTGTGAAGTCACTCCCGGTCAACGACCGAGATTCTGAAACTGCAAGCGACGTTTTCTCCTACGACGTCACTCCCGGTCAAAAACTAATATTTTCAAACCGGAAGTGACTTTTTTCCCTATGGCATCACTTCCTGTTGAAAATGGATATTTTCAAACTGGAAGTGACATTTTACAGCATGAAGTCACTTCCGGTTGAAAACTAAAATGTTGTAGCCAAAAGTTACGTTTTAGCATATGACGTCATTTTTGGTTGAAAACTGAGATTTTAGAACCGGAAGTGACGTTTTCCCCTATGAACTCACTCCCGGTAAAAAAAATCGAGATTTTTAAATAATAAGTGACGTTTTCCCCGATGACGTCACTTCGGTCCAAAGCAGACTTACAGCGCCATCCATTTTTTTTAATACGCTTATTAACCCAAATAATTTTCCAATGAATTATGTATTACATTTCTCTTGATAACCGCAACAAGAAACTAT
>JAPYZC010003583.1:0-12063 GCA_030522665.1 Ichneumoninae sp. A BG-2022a | reverse complement strand
AAAATCATGTATACTAAAGGTACTGAGAAGATTAATTTTGCATAATAATAATTGCAAAATGTTATTAACAAAGTCATCAAAAAATTAATTGGTTAACAAGTTACCCGGCAACAAAACTTTTTTTTTATGAAAATGATTCGTTTATTTTTCTGAATACGTATGAATTTTTTCAAATTTTTAAGTAATCGTTGATTTTTTATTTTTTTTATAGAACAAAAATCAAAGGTTACTTAAAAATCTGAAAAAATTCATACGTATTCAGAAAAGTAAACGAATCATTTTCATAAAAGAAAAGTTTTGTTGGCGGGTAATTTGTTAACCAATTAATTTTTTTTTCAGATTTTTACACCATCAAGAAGTACTTGCAATTTTCTCTTATTGTTGTCGAACTTATGCGAAGTCAGCGCGCAGCGAGACTCCCTCCTTAAACCTTAATAGATTCAATATGGATCGGAAGATAAGCGAGAGAGTGCAGAGCATAATAATCAGATAGGGCAAGTGCAAATAAATTGTAACTAAAATCTGATAAGTGGGCAGGTCGATAAAATAAACAAGTAGATAGAGACTTCGTCTGTAGATACGTGGATAGAATTTTATAATACAAGCAGAACGGTGCTAGATTAAGCCTTAATAGACGGAGCATAGGTAGCGAGATAGTGGCAATACCATAATAATCAGATAGAGCAAGCACAAAGAAATTATTTATTTATTTATTTAACTGAGAATCGATAAGTAGGCAAATCGGTGAAATAAATAAGTAGATAGAGTCATCGTAAATCTGTAGACTTCGTAGATGCACCCGGAAAAATAATTTCTTTGACGGCCACCGTTTATTGGGTTAAGTAAAATATTTATTTGATTTAAGTAAATATTATGCATATACATAAATATTACATACATATTATAAATATTATTATATTTAAGTAACTATTTACTTAATTTGAATACATATTCATTTAAATCAAATAAATATTGTTACTTAAACCATGTGTGTGTTTAATTTTTTACTCTAAAAGTCTATTCATTTTTCACGACAATTGTAAATTACATTTAATGCACCAATTTTTGCATACAAATTCCCAGTCCGGTACGTTAAATTTACAATATTGAAGATGGATAAACTGTTAAGAAATATTAACAGTTTTAAATTTCCTAAGATTTAAATTTCCTAGTATATTAAATTTCCTGGGATTTTTTTTTACAGTGTAGACTTCGTAGATATTTAGATAGGTAAATGGCGAGGAAAAAACAATTCGCTCTTCGGTCTACCCCGAGACTCGTCGACGTCCTCGAACATGGGAAATAATGGGAGACGGACTCGTGCGGCGTGTCTCTCGGATTCACACGTGCCGGTTGCCGGGCGTGCGACGCCGGCTCGCCGTGCACGCGATAATCCTGCGCGACGAGAGACGCGCACTTACGCAACCGCAGTCTAATTAAATGACGCGATAATTGCCGACTTTACGCAATGAACTCGCCGGGTGACCCCCCATGAGGTAAAACGCATAACATGGAATTATATGAATCGTGATAGGGGGGCTTTCTCGGCGAGGAAAGAAACTCAGGGGATCCCCGGTGATTCCCATGAGTGCACCTACGAACCCCGATCGCTGCACGCGAACACATTTTCTTACTTTTCTTCCTCCGTAAGGAACAACGAATCTTACAAAGTCAAATGAAATCGACGTATTCGATAGAAATTCAGTGCGGTAAAATAAATTCGTATGAAATTTAATGTATCAATGGTGATGAAAAATTAATGTACAGTGTATTAAAAACTTTAGAAATACTTTACTTACTTTTAATAATTCACTTTAATTTTACTGTAATAACTTATTAATTTTTCTTCTCAATCGTACATTAAATTTAATTTAGCAGTTTTCGACTAAAAACTTTCAGTCCGGTGCATTAAATTTACAATTCTTTTTAACAGTACTGTTAAAATAATGTTATGAAATTTAACCATTGTATAATTTAACCATTCATCACCATTGACACCATTGTATCAATGGTGATGAAAAATTAATGTACAGTGTATTAAAAACTTTAGAAATACTTTACTTACTTTTAATAATTCACTTTAATTTTACTGTAAAAATTCATTAATTTTTCTTCACAATCGGTTATTAAATGTAATTGATCAGTTTTCGACTAAAAACTTTCAGGCTAGTGTATTAAATTTACAATTCTTTTTAACAGTGCTGTAAAAAAATGTTATGAAATTTAATGTATTGTTACTGAAAGTTTTTATACACAAACTGGTATACACAATTATAGCATTTAATGTATCAGTTTTTGCATAAAAACTTCCAGTTCTGTGGGTTAAATTTACAACAAAAAAAAATGTAACGCTCTACGCAATGAACTTGCCGAGCGAGCCCCGACGAATAAACCGAGTAACATTAAATTGCGCGAAACGCGACAAAAATCCGAACGACATCGATGAATTCCTCTTCGACGTCGGGCAATCGAGTGCATTCTTCTTCTCGTCGTTTGAAACGAAAAGACGCGATAATTGCCGACTTTACGCAATGAACTTGCCGGGTGACCCGCGCCGAGCTAAAACGAATAACATGGAATTACATGAGTCGTGATAGCCGGCTTTCTCGGCGAGGAAAGAAACTCGAGAGGTCCACCGTGATTCTCATGAGTGCACGCACGAGCTCCCCAATCGCTGCACGTGAGCATAATTTTTTTTTTTTTTTTTTTTTCTCTTTTTTCCTCCTCCGTAACGAACAACGAATCTTTAGCGCGTAATGTTATTAATTACGTTTGCAGGCGGATTATTCGCTATTTCCGGGTAAATGCACGACCGCTGAAGAGCGTGCAACTCGGTCACTCGTTTTTCACCCGGGAGGCGCGCTCGAGGCATCGCCCGGAAGGGAGACTATGTTACTATTGCTGCTACTCATCGCAATTACCATCGTTTGTGTTGTACTCGCCATCTCGCTCTCTCGCTCGCCGGAAGTCGTTACGGCTCGCGATGCCGCAGGAAGTCTGCTCCAGGATCCACCGCGAAAATTAAAACGTTTCGCTGATCCGCTGCCGGCCGCGGCTCATTCGTGGATGTTGGACACGATGCATCTGCTGAAAAGATTCATTTTAATGTCATTAAACGTTATTAACACATTCATTCAAAGTAAGTTATTGTGGACGTTTGTGATAAAAAAAAAAGTTTGTTAAAAAGTCTTAGGTTTTCGGGCGATTTGGTGAACAATTTCTTCGACAAATGTAGTGATTTTAATTTTTTTTTATGTGCCGATTTTAATTGATAAGAAATCTCTCGATTTGAATTGTTAAAAAATGTCCCGATTTTAATTGTTAAAAAATGTCCCAATTTTTTAACAAACTTTTTTTATCCACAAACGTGAAGAATAACTTTCTTGTTCATTTAATTAAAAAAATGACTGTAAAATGAACGAATATGTTTGTAAAACGCTCAATATTTCTGCGAAATGCGCAATATTTTTTTTTCTTTTGTAAATTGAATTTAAAAAAATACTTGCGAACGGGTTTGTGGACATAAATCGTCGGTACCACTTTTGCTATGGACAAGCAAATTTATGCCCGATGTTTCTGAACCCGAGTTAAAAAAGAAAAAGAAACCTGGTCTTGCCTTTACGGAACGCGAGATTTCCATGTCACGGACGATGACTCTAAATATTCATGCACATCGAAAATTAAAACGTTTCGCCGATCCACTGCCGTCCGCGGCTCTTTCGTCGATGTTGGATAAGATGCATCTATCGATGGCTAGCGCTGTAAAAAACAATTAGAAATTTAATGCACCGGACCGGAAGTTTTTATGCAAAAAGTCGTTCATTAATTTTAATGCACAACTGCAATGAAAAATTAATGTCCTTTACAGTGAAATCAAAGTATATTATTACAATGAAAAGTACTTTCATAGTAGAATTAAAGTAAATTGTTAAAAGTACAGGATTTCAAAAATTTTCAATATACTGTACATATATTTTTCATCACAATTGTACATTAAATTTAATATTAAGTTTTACATTAAGTTTAAGCATAAAAACTTGCAGTACCGACGCATCAAATTTAACACGATTTTTTTTCTTTTACAGTGTAGGAAATTTACTGCACCGGACCGGAAGTTTTCACGCAAAAAGTGGTTCATTAATTTCAATGTACAATTGCAATGAAAAATAAATGTCCTTTACAGTGAAATCAAAGTAAATTATTGGAATTAAAGTACTTTCATAGTAGAATTAAAGTAAATTGTTAAAAGTACAGGATTTCAAAAATGTTCAATATACTGTACATTTATTTTTCATCACAATTGTACATTAAATTTAATGTAACAGTTTATGCATAAAAACTTGCAGTACTGGTGCATTAAATTTAATACGATTTTTTTTTCTTTTACACTGTAGTAAGCACAGTAAATGGCTTCGTAAAACACAGTGAAGAAGCTTCGTGCGTTCGCCAGAAAGACACACGAATACCCTTCGAAGGGACTCGGTAATTTTGCAACATTTCTAGAATCCATCCTTTCCGGTACTTGTCATATTCTCACAGGCATCGACGCAATATGCACAAGAAAATTTATGCTCGAAGTTTCTAAACTCAAGTCAAAGAAAAAAAAAAAAAAGAAACCTCGTCTGCCGCCTTTACGGAACGCGAGATTTCCATGTCACGGACGATGACTCTAAATATTCAAGCCGTCTCCCACGACGTCGAGGAGAATCGTGTCGCGTCCATTCCCATGTTCACGGACTATCCGCAATTTCCATTGTCTCCGCGATCGCCGATGGGAACCGAGAAAAATTGTCCGAACGATTATCGTCCCAACGAGAAGTAGCGACGTTTCACAGAGTTCAACATATTTCCTCCGAGACTAGCCAACTGCATCCGAGATATATCTGACCGGAGAGAAACAAAGATCTCTTACCATTTCCTGATCAAAACTGAACGGGCACGCGAAACACCCCTTTACCGATAAGTAAAAGACTCGTGACTAAAAAGCTTGAAAACATTTTCTGGAATAATAATCGGGAGTTGTAACCACATTTCGAGATCTCAAACGCGAGAACCTCATGACCGAATTTTCATCTCGAAAATTTCGAAAATTTCGAAAATGTCTAAAATCCCTAAAATCTTTAGAATCTCTACAATCTCTAGGATCTCTGGAATCTCTAGAATCTCTAGAATAACTGGCATCACTAGAATCTCTAAAATCACTAGAATCTCTAGAATCGCTGGAATCTCTAGTATCTCTAGAATCTCTAGAATCTCTAGAATAACTGGAATCTCTAGAATAACTGGAATCTCTAGTATCTCTAGAATCTCTAGAATAACTGGAATCACTAGAATCACTACAATCTGTAGAATCTCTAGAATCACTAAAATCACTAGAATCTCTAGAATCACTGGAATCTCTAGAATCACTAGAATCTCTAGAATATCTAGAATCACTAGAATCTCTAGAATCTCTACAATCACTAGAATCTCTAGAATCACTAGAATCTCTAAAAAATCTCTAAAAAGTCTCTAAAAAATCTCTAAAAAGTCTCTAAAAAATCTCTAAAAAATCTCTAAAAATAACTGAGCACGATCCATCTCCACGAGGATATGAAACTTCGGTAAGAACGCAAGTCACCGAGTCAAACATAATTCCACCGACACGCGCCAAGACAATCTGATCTCCAACCGGAGCGAAAAAAAAACTTTAACGATATTCTGATCAAAACTGAACGAGCACGCGAGCCAGCTCTTCGCCGATAAGTAAAAGACCCCAAGCCATTTTTCTCGAACAATAATCGGGCGTTATTACCGACGTCTTTCCAGGTCTCAACCGCGAGAATCGCGTGACCGAGTTACATCACAAAAAAAAAACAGCACTAAAAATAAGCGAGCGCAGAGAGGGCGAATCCATCGCCACGACGATATCGACCTTCGGCTAGAAACGAATTAGTTTTATCGGAAGCAGAGACTGGTACCGCTTCGATTCCGGTTGACAATATTTATTGCCACATTTGCCTCAACGTGGATATTCGTCGGGACGAAGATGAGGTCGAAGCTTCTCCGCGTGTCACACGCGCCCGAGAAAAGTTTGAAGACCTTCGTGCTGTCCCTACAAAATTTATTAACATTCGTACATCGGCTCGTACACTTCGTCTCGCAGGATCGTGCCGACTTTTATCGTGGCACGGCCTGGAACTCGCGAATCGACTGGTCGACCTAAATTTTTTTTATTCCGACGATAAAAATCCATCGATACGATAACGAAAAATTGTGCCTTTTACTGCAATAGAGAACTGTTACAAGTTCGAGCGACCTCATCACGCTCCGATTAATCCGACGGTTCGAGCGATGGATTTTTATAATTTGTATAATCGACTTTTTCGATCGACGCAAAATGCGAAATGGCAGAGTGGAATGGATTGAAATTAATTCCGCGCTTCCGACCCGGCGATTATATTTGTGCGTCTCTCGAACGTGCCTGGTCTCTGCCGAGCAGGTTGTTACTCTGATTAGCGGCGTCGACTGTGGCAACACGGATGCACCGTGCAACACGCGGATGCAACGGCTGTCCGGGGACGAAGGAATAGGAATATGCAGAAGCCTCGGATACACACCCGTTGGGACACACACCCATCGTTTCATTATCCTCATTACTTGCATCAGCGAACTTTCCGATTACTCGGGAGAGTGCAGGGGAGAGCGGGGTAAAATGGGACGGTGGGGCAAAATGGCACAGAGATGCATCGAAGGGGCATAATGGGTCGTCCTAAAATTATTGGAAAATTGCATTCTTAAAAACGCAATGTTTCTGTCCCATCTTGCCCCACCATACAATTTTTCACGAACGTCCCATATTAACCCACCGTCCCACATTACCCCACCGTCCCATTTTACCACACCGTACAATTTTACCCTACTGTGCCATTTTACCCCACTGTGCCATTTTACCCCAGTGTGCCATTTTACCCCACTGTTCCATTATACCCCACTTCCATTTTACCCCACTTCCATTTTACCCCATTTCCATTATACCCCACTTCCATTTTACCCCACTTCCATTTTACCCCATTTCCATTTTACCCCATTTCCATTTTACCCCACTGTTCCATTTTACCCCGCTCTCCTGTACTTGGTTCCAAGTTCTCGAATAACGATCCGTTTGCGCTCAGCAATCTTCGGACGCATCGCTTTTAATTTTACGCTGCGAAAAATCCTTTTTTTTGCCGGAAGTGGCGTATATAGGCGTGTAATAGCTACGAGCACCCTCTAAATTCTTTATTTGAAAATTCACACTTGTAAAAAAATAAATAAAAATGGTATGCTTCAAAGGGTCAAAATTGCTCACAAGCATACGCAGAAACAAAATATATGTATGGCATTGTATTCCATACAAAAGAAAAGCAAGTAAAACTAGTGACTTGTTTTTCCGTAAGAGCACTAATTGGGGCGATGAGCTTTTGTTAAATCTTCCCCATTGAACGATCCGACGTGCGCCAATTAAGCGTTAGTTAAAATCTAATCGTCGAGAGGGTGTTGTTCCAGGCCAATTTACCGTTCCGAGCGGCACGTGGCCAATGCGTCTGGCGCACGTAGAGACGGGCGCCGACTTTGTGACGGGTCATTCTTTTTTTTTATCAATTGACTGTCACGTGACCGTCAATTGAACGCTCCGGAAATGACCGCGCTGTGAGAACAACGACATTAACACTAAAAACCTCCACGATCGAAACTTCAAAATTAACAAAGTACCAATCTCGTTAATAAAAAAAATGCATCCTGTTTTCATTTTACAATACCGTTTCATTGACGTATTAATTAATTGATAAATTAATTAATTGATCGATGATGATTGATTAATGAATTATCGATTGATTGATTGGTGAATTAATCGATAAAAAAATGAAAATACGAATGATGACGAAATCAACGTGAGAAAAGGTTCAAATCAATCTAGACTGCTAAAAAGTTAATCAAGTTGTTCACCATTAAAAAAATGACCAGATAAAAGTTTTTCCATGTTTTGACCATATTTGTAACGCAGAGCAGAAATTAAGGTCATTTCACAACAAACATTTTCTGGAATAAGAAAAAATGATCATATTTTTTGGTCTATCGACGCTTACAGAAAATGACTTACACAAAAAGGAAAGAAAAAAAAATGACAAAGTTTTGATGTTTCTACTGATGAAAATCTGCAATTTCTTAATACGCATGTAATTTGTGATTTCAGGGTGCTGAAGCCTCCAGGCGGTGGCAGCAGCGACATTTTCGGTGCCCCCGAAGAGACGAGCCCTCGCCGCGTCAAGAACCACAACGCCTCACAGCTCGGATCAGCTCTGTTCGGCGACGGCGCACCGAAGAACGGTACGAGCACCGGCACTACGAGTCCCGAATCTCCGCGTGGCAACAAGCCCGGTAATGATTCATACAAACGTCTGTTTGGCCCTCCCGATGCCCCATCCATCCAAAACACGAAAAACCACACGCGCAGCAATATCTCCCTAAGCGGCGAGAGTCTGACCGACTCTACTCACTCGAAGAGCACAGCGTCCAACGGCTTCGGCGTCAACGGCACTGCCGCGATCAACGGCAACGCTAACACTAACGATATCACAGGTACGAACCACTTCGTACGATTATGAAACGTGCGAGCTGGACGAGAATTCGCCTATCTTAAAATATGTGTAAAGCAGGCTCTCAAAATAATTTGTCGATTAATCTTATTCCCAACGTCGTTCGAGCAAATAAATATTTGAGTAATTCTTTGCACAGCTGTCGAGACAATATATTGTATTAGAATTTTTCTCTAAATACTCGTTTGATGCTCAGTTAAGGGACTTTCGTGTCTTCGAAATTGAGGATGCATTGCACGTATGTTTCCAGCCTAAAGTGAGATACTGTGAGAATTTGAACAATTCCTAATGGTACGAAAATCTGAAAAAATATTACTGTATTAAAAGTGTCGAGAACATTAATTTTGCATAATAGTAATGTCAGAAAGTTAACAAATTGATATTTAAAAAATCGTTCGACGAGTAATCAGTAAACCTTTTTTCTGTTTTCAAATTCATTCATTGATTTTATGGACGGCTTATATTTCAAACAATTTTGAAATATAAGAAGATTCTAAACGAAATCATGAATTCTAAAAAATAGAGGATTTCATTTAAAATTAGGAGTAAAAGGTTTTCTGATGTTCTGAACAATTAATTTTTTAACTAATTTGTTCAACACTTTTTTGTCATTATTATTATGTAAAATCGAAAGTCTTGAGATTACTAAATACGGCTGATTTTTAAAGATTTT
The DNA here is from genome assembly GCA_030522665.1 of Ichneumoninae sp. A BG-2022a. NCBI lineage: Eukaryota > Metazoa > Arthropoda > Insecta > Hymenoptera > Ichneumonidae > Ichneumoninae sp. A BG-2022a. The sequence continues at coordinate 2,772 of JAPYZC010003583.1, read as the reverse complement.
TGGCATATCGCGAAGTTCCGAAATTTTCATAAAGTTAAACTTTTGGTTGTAAACGCATGTGTGATGCGTTCTTAATGACTCACCGTACGTCGAATATCTTGTTACTATTCGCAAGCAGCTTTTAGGAGAAACAAACGATTTCGTAAGTGTTCAACGAGAGAGACACGAGTAGATAACACGACACTAAGACACTTTCCCGTATATAATAATATATATGATATATATATATAATATATCTATGTGTTTCCACTTAGTTGTCCCTCGCAGTTGACACACGATACATTTTTTTCATCGATAGAAAAAGTACTTACTCAGTTTATAATTTAGCACGAGATTGCCTTTCGTTTTATTTTCGTCGCGAAAATTGCATTCGATTGTTTTGTTATTTTGTATCGATCGGATTTATCGCGGGACTGTTATAAGCTGTAACGTAGGGCCTGCATCACAATATCGAAAAACACATATTTTGAGTTAGTCATTACATCGTTTATTGCTTCCATTAATCAACTTAATCTCGCCATTTACACTGTCGCACCACTGTTGCTTTACTTGAGTTTCGTAGATTGTTCTGTTGTTTCGTTTTTTAACGTTTTTTTATTTTTAAGTTTTTTTTAATGCATCCTCTCGACATACGAGTTATCACGATCCTACGACTGATTTTTTTGTCGCAATTGTCGAACGTTATATAGTCGAATTTGTAGTCCGACATTATTTTTTATCTGGAATTCTTGGGCGTAAAGTACCATCCTTAAAATCCTGTTTTGTCGTGTGATTCGAATAATTTATCTTGGAATTTATTGTAAATTTTCTTTTTCATTGTTATTATTTTTTTACCAGATCCAAAATAACTTTTCAACTAGCATTTTGAATATTCTACATTTTTATTATTATTTTTTTTTTTACGTGATCCAAAATAACTTTTGAAGTACAATTTTCAATATACAAACGCCTAACCATTTCATTTTCATCTTCCATATCGTAGAAGCATTATTTTTTATCTTTGCTAGATTAATTTACATATCACGAAAGAATCTAAACTTGTGTAGCACGACGTGCTTCGAGCACGATCCTACGACTGATATTTTGTCGGAATTGTCGAGCATTGTTTAGTCGACTTAAAACTCGTGTCGTATCGTGTGATTCAAACAATTTATATTCCAAATAATTCTTTCACTTTTGTTTTTTTTTTTTTAATTTTTTTTAGAGATCCAAAATAACGTTTGCAGTAGACTTTCGAACATACAACCGCCTAATCGTTTCATTTTCATCTTCCATATCGTAGCAGCATTTATTTTCTGTCTTTGCCCCACTAATTGCGTCTCACGAAAGAATCGAGATTTGTATCGCACGTTTTTCCCGGTCGTGTCAAGGACCTCTCCGGGCCCTCGAGAAATTTGTATTATCGATCCGGGCTACCAGCAGCGATGCCCCCACCCCCTCCCACAACCCTCGCTCCACCCTAGAAGTCAAAACACTTTTTCGTAATTTTTTTTACCTCGTTTCTTTTTCTCTATTTTTAGTAATTACTAAAATTTCCAGTAATAAATAAATAAAAATTATGACTAAGAGACTTTTTTTGTAATTATTCTTTTACCTCTAGTTTCCCTTTTTTGTTTTTAAAACTAGTGCATTTTTTTTATTTTTATTTTGTACTTTTTCTATGAATTTGCATTGCGTTGCTGGTAGCACCAAAAAATAAATTATAAAAATTAATTCGATAAATTAGATAAAAAAATAAGCGATTCTTTCCTGAGATGTTACGTAACACTAACCACCTGTGATTGAATCGCGTTGGCGATGCGTTTGCGTCGGTGCATGGGTGAATTTGTTCGGCTTTGTTGGGTATTGGTGGCGGATCGTCCGGTCCTGCGACGTCTGCAGGTGGATCGTCCTGCATGCCACGCAACCCGGTTACCGGCGACGGAGTTTACGTGACGCCGTTGAGGCGCAGCGCACGAAAGAGTAGAGGTAACGTTTCCTATTTAAGCAATCACAGTCCTTCACACGGTCATTCGACGCTCCTCCGTTCGTGCCCATCCCTCAATTTGAAATCCCGGATACATTAAAAAAAAAAAAAAAAAAAAACATTACTCCGATTCGTCGATGAAACAATCCAGTCAATCAGTGAATTTTGTTCAATTTTTTAAATCATTTTCCGCAGTGAAAAATTTCACATTATCACTATTTTTCGACGACGAGCAATTTATAATTGATTTTAACTTAGCTTCAGATTTTAACGAGTTCAAAAAGTCTCGACTTTTCCATCTTTTCTGGATACATTTGAGAAAAATAAACATTTGATTTTTTTACATACGCTGATCCGTTCGTGAAACAAAAAAATTCTTAATCTATAACTGTAGTACATTAGTGAATTTTATTCGACTTTTTGAAGTATTCTTTGTAAGAATAATTCCAAGTTATTTTTATTTTCTGACGACGAGCAATGTATTCTTGATTTTTAACTTGTCTTGACCGTTCCATCTTTCCCGGATACATTTAGGAAAAAGACTGCACCGTCAACGAATCGAAAAAATGCTTCATCCATCAGTTTAGGCATTCAGTGAATTCCATTCAATTTTGTGAAATATTTGTAGGAGCCAACAATTCCAAATTGTCTTTATTTTCGGTGACGAACAATGTTCTATTGATTTTAACTTGCATTCAGAGTCGAGTTCACAGACTGTCGACCTTTTCATCTTTAAAACAAAACAAAAAAAGAAAAAATCCGATTAATCTTTCAATCCAGTCGATCATTGAATTCTCTTAAATTTT
>JAPYZC010003582.1:0-12046 GCA_030522665.1 Ichneumoninae sp. A BG-2022a | reverse complement strand
CCGCCTAAGTTTGAGAGGAATAAAAGAGAATTACAAACACTTCTCGATCGGATAAAAATCTGAAAAAAATCAAGCATATGGAAGATGCTGATAAGATTACTCGTCCATAATGATGATCCCAAAATGTTATTCGTTTCCTTTATGTTAAAAATTGTTTAAAATCGTAATTTTCAAGTATTAGATAAAATTCTGAAAAAATTCATACATATTCAGAAAAATTAACAAATCATTTTCGTAATAAAAAAAAATTGGTGCCGGTTAATTTGTTGCACAATTTTTTTTTTTAGTAATTTGTTATGAACATTCTGAAATTATAATTTGTTATGAACATTCTGAAATTATTATTATGCACAAACAATCTTTTCAGCACCTTTTATATGCTAGCATTTTTTTAGATTTTTTTCTCATCGAGAAGTTTTTGTAATCTTGGTCTTTTTTCTCTCGAACTTAGGCGGCGTCAGTCATTGTGCTGGTACTACCTTAATAAAATTTTGAATATTGTTTCCTTGGATACTGATCTATGTTCCGGGTTATCGTTTATTTACCAATGTCGCCAGGCTCAAGAGCAATCCCATCTTCAACGATACCGCGGCGTTCTTCCGGTAGATGTTCGAGCCAAGCTCGAGCGCGAGTCTCCTCGCGAGGATCCACGGATTGCGCGGTTCAGGTTCGCTGTAGAAAAAAATTAATAGTATTAATCGATGCTGGGCGAAGAACCAAAAAATACTTGGAGTGTCGAATACTTTTTGTACGTGCAGTGTTTCTCAAGTACTTTCGCCAAGTACTTTTTGCAATTAGGTTGATAGCATTAAGCTTTAACTAGGCTTTAAAAAAAAAGTGCAAAGTAATTTGCATTTATTAAAATGTTGCTCATAGCTTTATCTATGAGAAACTTCGTTAATCGATTTTGATTTCCTCATAGAGGAAGCTGTATGCAAAATTGTCATAAATGAGGAATCTATCTACAAATCACTTTGCACCTTTTTTCGTAGCATTGAAAAATGTTTACATTTAATACAAAGTTTACCGCAAAAATTTATTGTAAATCGTAACTGTAATCGCTAACTGAAATGTTTGTAATTCGTTGTTTTGAGGCCATTTATATACGATTCTTCACTTAAAACGAAAAAAAATCCAATCAATAAATGTCATACAAAGTTTCATATAGAACAACGAAACGTGGCTCGCCTTTTTCGTTTTTTAAATGGATTTTTAAAAATAAAAAATTGTTAAAAATCATATTTATTGAAAAAGTTAGACAGATAATAATATATTAATAGAATTAGGATGTCATGCTACTCATCGAGTATCCGTAATGAGAGCGTGTACTCATAAAGTACTTGTACTTGGTACTTGAAATAATAAAAAAGTACTTGTGTACTTCAAGTACTGGCCAGCTCTGGTATTAACTATACGGGTTTTTCGGAACACCGTGCAAATGGATTATGGGTGTTCGTTGGATTTCAGTGTTACCCAAGGGAATCGATGAGCAAACGGACACTGGGAGGAAACGGGGAAAACGGGATCGGTGGCCGTTCGGTAAAAAAGCTTTTTCTCTTCAGGCCCCAAACCTCGTAGATCGAAGCGTCGTAGCGTCCCCACAGGTCGTACATGTCGCCGAGCACCAGTTCCTCCGTCAATGGCTCTTCGAACAGAAAAAAAGAGTGGTTTCGTCTCTGGCGCGATAATAGCACAGCTTACCGTAGCAATTATGTTGGACTTCAAAAAACCTGTTATCGAGCAAGTCACCGATCTGTAAAGCGGTTTTTCGTTCCGATCGTTAAAAGCCCCGACCGGCATGAATTTAGCCATGACTCGGCGAACTTGTCCACGGCCCGAGGGATCTTCGACGCATTTTCTTTTGCAGTAGCTGCAATTGCCGAGCAGCTCGCTCGCTTCAATATCTCGCGTCGACGCGTATCGTCCCGCGTGGCCGGGACACGATTCGCTCGGACAACGGCTCAATACGCAAATGCTGATTAACAGGACCATTTTTCAAAATTATAATTTGCACTCGCCGTTATGTCGGCTCGCGCGCTCGCACTATCTGTATGTATCCGTGTAAGTATGTGAGCTGTAAGTATCCGTGAGTTTCTGTGCGTATCCGTGTGAGTCCCTTTGAGTATCCGTGCGTATCTACGAGTATCGGTGTGTATGAGTATCGGTGAGTATGAGTATCGTTGAGGATGAGTATCAGTGAGTATGAGTATCGGTGAGTATGAGTATCGGTGAGTATGAGTATGAGTGAGTATGAGTATCGGTGAGTATGAGTATTGGTCAGTATGAGTATTGGTGAGTATGAGTATCGGTGAGTATGAGTATCGGTGAGTATCAGTATCAGTGAGTCCCTTTGAGTATTGGTCAGTATCTATCAGTATCTGTGAGAACTGTGAGCACTGCAAGTATCCATGTGAGAGTCTGTGAGTATTATTATTATTATTATTATTATTATTATTAATATTTACAGAAAGAAACTTGAACTTATTATATCATTACATTATATCGCACCCTTCGAACAACAGTGTAACATCTTGTATGGCAATCCCATAAGAGATGTTACACTGTCGTTCTAGGGGTGCTATATGGACAAGTGTTTATCAAGTCTGTTTTATGAGTGTCTGTGAGTATCCGTATGAGTGTAAGCGTCTGTGGGTATCTGTGATTATCCGCATGAGTATCGGTGTCAATGTCCAATCGACATGAAATTATCGTCTTGATTCTCATGGATAATTTTTTTTTTCATTGGCGAAACTCACGTGGCTACATTACACGTGTTCGAGCGTGAAATCGTTACGCTCGTAAGAACGTGACGAGTCATGTGGCTGAGACAACCGTAGCTCTTGGAGAACAAACTATCGGCGTCGATGAGCTTCGGAAGAAATGTACAGCGCAAGAGCAGCGCCAAGCAAGTGAGAGGTCTGCATCCTTCGGCGAGTAAATATTTCTTCAGAGACTCGGCCAGTGCCTCTTGGAAGATCCAACGTCCTGCCGCTGGATACTCCACCAGTTTGACGTACAAATCACCTGCGAATAAACTTTTTCTTTTACAGTTTGCGATTTGCGAGGGGAACACGATGGATTATTTTGTTGAAAAACTCACTGAAACAATCGAAGAGAAGAATGAGATCGACTTCCAAATCGAGTATCAACGGAGTGTAAGGAGACGATGATTCCCAACTGGTTTTCGAATGATTCGCAGCTATGATCTGGAATGTCTGCAGTGCTTCGTTCTCCTGCATGTACGAGATTGCAGCGTTTTTCAATTCCGTTTCATTGTCCATGTTCGGTTTCTCCGCACAGAGCGTTTTATCTTCAAAGCCTGTCGGTATTTTCCTCTCACAGATCCCGCGAACGATTCAGTATTGTTCAGGCTTGAACCTGCGTGTGGCCGTTATTCAAAATGGCTACCGCTAGAGTCAAACGAGTAGCTATTTCGTAGGCAAGTGTTTGCATTTCGATATTATTTTTGGTTGTACTTCGATGAACGTTTCCCACACAGCACGGAAATATTTTTGAAATTTTAATAAGTCTTCTTTTAATATTCAAAATATTTTACCATTATTCAAAAATATTTGTGAAATGTTTTAAAAACATTTCGGAACACTGTTATTCGAAATGGCTACCGCTAGAATCAAACGAGTATCTATTTCGCAGGCAAGTGTTTGCATTTCAATGTTATTTTTCGTTGTACTTCGATGAACGTTTCCCACACAGCACGGAAATATTTTTGAAATTTTAATAAGTTTTTTTTTTATATTCAAAATATTTTACCATTATTCAAAAATATTTGTGAAATGTTTTAAAAACATCTCGGAAAACTGCCATTTGTTCAAAATGGCTACCGCTAGAATCGAACGAGTATTTATACTGGACGACAGAAAAAAATAATTTTCGTAGACCAGTAATTTTTTGTATTTCGATCAACGTTTACGAAATTAATATATATGATATCGGTAATTTAACTTTTGCGGAACTCCAACAATTGGCAGCTTCAACGCGGTACTGCGGTTATTCAAAATGGCGACCACTAGAATCAAACGAGTATCTTACTGGGCGACAAACAAAAATAGACTTTCGTAGGCAAATAATTTCTTGTATTTCAATGAACGTTTACGAAAATAATATATATATTTTATCGATAAATTTATACTTTGGCGGAACTCCGACAATTTAACGTTATCAACGCCGAGCACTAGCTCTTCTGAGCTTTCGGTCTTCTTGTTCCGTTTGCGGCAGTTTTTTTTCCTCGTCCTCTATTGGCCTTTTGTCGACGAGCCTGGTCTTGAACTCTAAACGTGATGCACTGAAAATAACATCACGATCGCATTTTAGTCGATTATTCGATTGTCGGGCTAAAGGAATACCAGCGAAATGGCTGACCTCTTCGTCCAAAAAATCCATGAGGTCATTGACCTTGCATCTGAAACCTCGGGCCTTTAGCATTGAATGCACCAGCTCCAACGGCAATGGCTCGTAAGTGAGCATTTTATTCTGCAATTCTTTGTCTTCTTTGATGAGCGCGGTGAAGGCTTGTTTGACGCTGCTCTTGTTCGAGGCATCGTCGCCCCCGTTGGACGGCGCGTCACCATCAGCGAATTCCATTTCTTCTGGAATAACGGATACCGCACTCGTAACGCTGCGACAAAGAAATTGCTGAAATGTATTGGGGTGGGCAAAAAAGAGATTGTGCGATTAAAATGGCACTTCATTTCTTTCGGTGTGAAAATAGCAGTTTTACGCTCGCGAAGCGTACGTAAAATAGAACATTACGATACTAGTGCGACAAAACTTTTTCTGACGAGTGTGAGTTTGCAGCACGAGCTGAAGGCGAGTGTTGCAATCGCACGGGTTAAGTAAACGTTTTTCGTACGAGTATCGTATGAAATTTTATTTCACAAGGCGCGAAAGAGGAGTTTTACGTGCGCGAAGCATGCGTAAAACTGCACTTTACGCACCGAGTGAAATAAAACTTTTTCTGACGAGAAGAAAACGTTCGTGTGGCTCACTTCACAGCGTGCTTATAAAGTTCGCTTTACGGCTCTCGTATCGCAAGTTACTATTATTTCACAAGGTGTGAAAATGTGGGTTTTACGCACGGGTTTTGAAGCGTGCTCAAAACTGCAATTTCTCCACCGAGCGAAATAAAATAATGTACCTCTCCGGCTCCGAGTCTTCCGACGATTGACTACAGGTCCTGACAATCTTCTTCGCAGGGGGCTCCTCGTCTTCATCCGATGCGGCATCCGAGGCTGCGGTCGGAACTTTGGAATGGAGTTCGTTGTAGATGTGAGTCAGTAATTGCCTCGCTCTGTGTGCCTTCTGCGGCTTGATGCCGTACTTCTCTAATTCCCGCTGTAAACAAATATATTCTATAAAGACTCAACACCACAGAGGTGCTAAATGCCTTAGCGAAAAAGCCAAGGCTACACAGAGAAAAAAGGATGGTATTCCCTACTATAACGAATAGTTCCCAGAAGGGACGTCTAGATAGATAGTTTCTGATAGTATATATTCAATTGATTTAACTATAATCATAGTTAGGGGAGCGCGGGGCAAAATGGTACACCGGGGCAAAACGGGATAATGTGAGAAAACTCAATTCTCCAATAACTTTTGGATGGTGGAGATGGTGGAGATGGTGGTACGTGGGGCAAAACGGGTTTGAAAATCCGGATGCATCGTTGGGACAAAATGGGGCATCCAAAGATCATTGGAAAATTGAGTTTTGCCCACGCTGTGCCATTTTGCCCCGGTCTCCCCTACAACTATAATTTTTGGTCACTGTCGTAACTGTAAAATATAGACGTCCCTCCTGGGAACTATTTACTATGTAAGTTTTTCTCAGTGTAGCGATCCAAGACCAGAAAAGAAAAAAACAAAAAAAAAGAAAACCTGGCACGCGATTATTTTCAGGTCCGACCTTGGGTCGTTACCTTCAATTCCGGAGTGTCCATGGCCTCGTAATTGACCGGCGGCGTGACGCCCTGCGACAGCGCGACTCTGGACGATTTCGTCGGGGTTCTCGTCCTCTTGAGCTTCTGAGCCTTCGTCGAACTCGTTGGCATCGAATTCCATCTCACGAGAGGATTCTTAGCGGGACTCGAAGAAATCCCGCCGCACTCCGGTGAGAATCTTCGGCGACTCGGGCCGGGCTTGGGGCTCGACGGCTCGTCGAGTCTCGGGGGCGACAAGGTATATCTTCCGGCGTAAAACGGACCGGCGTTCTCTTCGGCTACCAGGAACGAATTTTCCTTGTTGGAGTCTTGAGCCTTCGCGGGTCTCGCGTTGTCCGCATCCATATCGGGACTCGAAGATATGAGAATGGGGCTTGCAAGGCGCGGCGTTTCGTTTCTTCGGCGCTCGCCGTCCTCGGTCGGCGAGGGCGTCAACGCCCTGCGCGGGGAAGGACTCGGACTTCTGAAGCTCTGCGTAAATACTTGATCGTTCACTTCGAACACATCGAAGCTGGAATAAGCCGGGGAGCTTCTTCGTTTTTTTCTGCTATTGGACGAAGCTTCTTCTTCATCGGCGCTCTTTTCCGAGTCATCAGCGATGGTCGTGTCTTTAGCTTTGCTTTCTCGCTTTTCATCGCTTCCTCGTTTACGCGACGAAGACCCGGATTTCCGCTTCGCTCCGCCAGGCGAGGCCGGACTTCCGAAGCTCTGCGCGAATATGTCCTCGTCAACTTCGAAGACGTCGAGGTCCGGATATTGCGAGGAGTGACTAAAAACATCCGCGCCTCTGGACGATCCGCTAGTGCGGTGTGATTTTTCACTTTTTTTTGAATTGTCAACGAAGCTCGTGGCTTTCGATCCGTCGTCGTCGGACTTACGTTTGCATCTCCGAGACGCCGATTTTTCTGTATCGGTCGAAGCTCTCGGCGAAGGAGTCAAAGTTCGACGACTCTTCAAGCTCTGCGTGAATATTTCTTCGTCCACTTCGAAATTATCCAAACTATCCGTGCCTCTAGACGATCGGCCGACGCGGTGGGTTTCTTCATTTTTTTCCGAATTACTGACAAAGTTCGTGTCTCTTGATCCAGCTTCGTTCGATTTACGTTTGCTTATCCGAGTCTCAGATTTTTCCGGATCTTGGGAGAAATTACGGAAACGATCCGGGCCTCTGGACGATCGGCCAACACGGTCTGAGGCTTCATTTTTTTGCAATTTGTCGACGAAGTTCGTGTCTTTTGATCCAGCTTCGTTCGATTTACGTTTGCTTATCCGAGTCACAGATTTTTCCGGATCTTGAGAAAAATTACTCAAACGATCCGGGCCTCTGAACGATCGGCCAACACGGTCTGAGGCTTCATTTTTTTGCAATTTGTCGACGAAGTTCGTGTCTCTTGATCCACCTTCGTTCGATTTACGTTTGCATCTCCGAGACACGGATTTCCCAACAGAATCGGTGGAAAGTCTCGGCGAAGGAGTCAGAGTTCTACGACTCTTCGAGCTGTGGCTGAACATTTCTTCGTCTAATTCTCGTGCCTGAGGATCCGGATATTCCGGACTGGTGCTCAGGTTTTTCCTGCGGTCGACCGAGCTTGCGACGTTCTTCCCTTCGTCTCGATCCATCGCTCCTTTAGTCAAAGGACTCGTAGTTTCAGCATCGTCGAAGCTTCCATCCGCCGTGTCGTCGCTCAACGCAATCGCGTCATCGAGTTCGCAAGCCGATAAAGATTTGTCTTCAGCCCCGTCGTTTTCCCTCGAAACCAGCGAGTCGTTGCTGTCGCTGCCGATCGCTCGGACGCAGCGTTGCTTCGAACGCGCGACGTTGAGTGACTGACTCGACTCGACCTCCGAATCGGACTCCTGAGTCAAGTCGATGGCCTCTTCGATGCGCGTCGTCGAATCGTCCTGCGAAGCCGCCGCTGACGCTTCGGTTAATTTTATCAGTAAACTTCGATATTTATTTATACTGTTGTTATGCTTGTGAGTCTTCTTGTACCTCGAGTACATGGAAATGTTCTCGTCGTCCGTGCTCGCTGCGTTCTCCAGGACGCTCGACTCTTCATCCAAATTACACGTCGAAGAAGAATCGTTTAAAACCGCCGATTCCTCCGCCAACGTTAGATCAATGCCGTTCTCTTTTCTGTCTTCTTGCAGCATTGATTGTTGCTCCAGAGAACCGAGCGCCCTCTTTCCGGCCATGAAACGCTCTTCTTCCGCTTCTTCCTCGAGCGAACGATTCATTGAAGACTCCTCGAATACCGCCGATTCGTCGGACGTTGGATCGATGACGTTGTTTTTCTTCTCCTGATGGAGCATCAATTGTTCTTCAAGGGCGCTGAGCGCACCCATTTTAGCCACGAGTCTGCCTTCCGCTCTTCCCTCGGCGTCCGAAGCGGATTTGTTGCTTTCGTTGTTGACGTTGAAAGGATTCCGGTACCTCCCGCGATCGTACGGCTCTCCCAGAGACTCCTCCTCATTGTACGAATCCAGCACCGACTTCGCGTTTATCCTCTGAACCTTCTCGATGAATATACTGAGGTTGCTCTTTTGCTTTTCGGGCAATCGTTGAGACATCGATTTTTTTCGGTCATTAATTTTCTTCGAGTCATTGGAAAGCGAAGAAGTGCGCGATCTCGGAGTTTCGAGATGGGTTGGTGAGGGCTTTTTGGGGCTTCGCTTCGCTACGGGAGATTCCTCCGGTCGTCCCTCGTCGACGAAGGTCGAGGCCGTCGACGACGCGTCGCTCTCGTTGGCTTCGTCGCGCCGTGACAAATTGTCCTCGGCGATCAACTGAGCCAACACCCGCAGATTCGAGTTCTCGTCGCTCGAGACTCGAGCGCTCGCTTCCGGACTGTTCGTCTCGGCGTCTTCCGTCGTGTCGTCGAAGATGTCCGGCGATGTGACGGACCTGTTTCTCTCGGGCGCCGGTGTGTTGGCGATCGATGGCGCATCGTCCTCGACGATCTGCGGATCCGGTGTCTTTGCGATCGTCAGATCTACGATGCAAGATCTGCGGGGCGAAGAGGTCGACGCGCCGGGCTCTTCTTCGTCCTCGACGGCGACCTCGGCGTCGCGTCGAGCGACTTCTATCACGATCGGCGATCGCAGTCCCGACTTTCGATCTTCCTCGATGCGTCTCTCGAGCTCGGACTTTCTCTTCCGCATGTACTCGAAGAGGTCCTTCAAACGGTATTTCCTCGCCAAATTCCTCACCATGGAAGCGACTCGATCGTCGGCGAAGACGTGCTCGTTTTTTACTATCACGCCGCTGTAGACGAATTCGAGGAAGGCGAGGGCTGTTAAGTAATCGACTTCCTGCCAGGAGATCTTTTCCCTGACGTGACGAAATCTCTTGTCGTCGATCGGCTCGCAATCCAGCAGGATGTTCGAGCAGCGCACGTGAAAGACGAGCTTGTGAGCCCAGATGTGGTTCTTGTCGACAAGCACGACGACGTCGCTCATCGTACTGACGTTCAGGGTGTTCGACCAATCGGTCGGCAGGTTGTTGCGGTATTGGCGATCCGTTACGTATGTATTCTTCGGGCTCTCGGCACGATCTTCCGCATCGTTTGGTCGGTCCTTCGATGAACTCGACATTTTCTCGGATTTGTCGTCCGCTTCGACCTCGCGTGTGTTTGAATGCTGGGGAGAATCTGCCTCGGAGCGTGGATTTCTCTGACTCGAGGTCGCGCAGTCGTTCTCTTCACGGTCCGATGCCGGCGCGATGATCGCTCTGAGATCCTCGACGTAGAAGCTCGTGACGCCTTTCGACAATTCGGCGCTGGTCCACAGTCGCTTCGTCTTTGGGGAAAATAAATAAAATGGGTAAAATTTTGGCAGCTAAATTACTTGTAGAAAATCGAGAACTGAAATTTGCATTATTCGTCGTCTTTAGGCCATGTCTTATGTTTTTTTTTCCGACGGATGGCGAATCTCCATATTATTTTACTCCTGGGGCAACATTTGACGCGTAAACTCGCGGCGAACATAGATAACGAATTTTCAAAGTTTTCAAAATTCTGTAAAATTTTCACCAAATTTCCGAACGAACATTGTATAGCGTTAGACCATTCCCAAATCAATACTTACGTTCGATACCTTGATGTTTACTGAAATTATATAATTTGTACTAATTTAAAAAAAAATTGGAAATCATGTGAAATCTTCAATTCGTTCTCGATCTGTATAAAAATTGCCGTCAATGAAGTGACCACTTTACTAATTTACCAAATTTTAACTGGCTATCTCAAACCCTTTCCGAGTTATAGTCTTACTTTGTCCCACATAAAGATCACATTTCTCGACGTTTCAGACTATTTTAACTACTCTGACACTAAAATCTCGATTTTTTGTTGCTAAAACAACTCTGTGAGGAAGCAAAATCATATTTACTACTAAGATCAATATCAATGGAAGAGTGTATGGTCAAATTTTCTTACGGATATATGAATTTCTTTCAGCAGACGGCTCTTCAGTACGACCGGCGGTTTTTCAACGTTGTTTACTTCCGTAACAGGTTCCTGTCGACAAACTTGTGTTATTGCTTCATTTCCCATTAGGATCTCCGCTATTCTCTCGGTGAGCAGGCGGTCCCGTGATTCTTGTGTGCGCGTCTGCAGTATCGTAGGTCCGAGGTGCTTCTCTATTTGCGACGATACGGTAGAAAATATTAAGAAAGTTAAAGTCACGTGATCGCGCGACGAGAGCGGGACGGATGCGGTTATCGGTATGTGATACCGACTCGGTCGGTAACAAATCTGTTTCCCCGTTTCCTTCGCGACTATTAATGTTCAAAATATTTTGAATCCATTTTTGTCCGAAACAGTTTTTCATTTTATAAAATCGTTTCCGAGAAAAATGGATTCAAGATTTTGACTCTGTCTCTCTCGCACTCATACACGCTTAGCCTTCCCTTAAGAGCATGTGCAATACCACGGTCGATAATAAAAACTGTAATCAACTTTTCTCATGGATTCTGGCCATATACAGTCAAAATAAAAGTGTCATCGGAAGGGGATATCATTTCGGCTTCCCATGAGACTTTTCTTTTGATCGTACATGCGAGATCCAGTGAGAAAAGTTGATTACAGTTTTTGATACCGACGGAGCCCGGGATGGACGGGGAGGGGGGTGTTTCATATGGTCTTAAGGTAAATCATGAGAGATATTTTTCAGTTAGTCCTGGGTATACTCACTTCTTCTCGGCTTTACCGGAACCCCCGATACGGGCTTGTTCGTTAAGAAACCAAAATTTTTCAGTGTACTCCTACGTTGGCTATCGGTAATTCCTGGCATCGGTTCATCGCTCCGATGTTCCGCGGCAAGTAGCAGCGCTTCTTCCAACTCACGCTCCGCCTGATTCTCCTGAAGAGATTTCGACAAGGCGAGTGCCAGTTGCAGATCGGAATCCCCTTTCAAAGTCTTCTGTAATCATTACAACGTTCAAGCCACCGAGTACGATTAATATTTTATGCAGAGCTGGGTGAGTAGCTCAAATACTTGTCGCCAGGATTAAAATACTCGAGTAGTTCATCTATCCCTTGGCCAGTACTGCGTGACTGAAGTACTTCACATATCTAATATGTAGTTCTTCAGTACTCGAGCACTAACCAGCACCCAGCCGTTCAATACTTGAGGCAAGGATTGAAGTACTTGAGTACTTAAGGGGAAGTGAAATATCGCGGTCGGTAATGAAAACTGTAATGAACTTTTCTCAAGGGTGCTAATTTTTTTGAGGAAAAAGCAAATTCGAGCCGTAGCACACGGTAATTTCGCATCAGGCCCGAATTCATTTTTTTCTCAAAAAAATTAGCAGCATTGCATAAAATTAATTTGAAAATTGCAACTATTTCTCTCACACTCATGGCCCCGTCACGTGACTTTCACTTCCCCTTAATGTATCCAATCCAGTACTTCGACACTCGGTTCCTACCCAGTACTCAGGACTTCGATACGCAGTTTAAGTACTTGAGGTATTTTCCCAGTTCTTATTTATCATTAAGGTAGTACTAGCACAATGACTGACGCCGCCTAAGTTCGAGAGAAAAAAGACAAAGATTACAAACACTTCTCGATGAGAAAAAAATCCGAAAAAA
>JAPYZC010003581.1:0-11731 GCA_030522665.1 Ichneumoninae sp. A BG-2022a | reverse complement strand
CAGCTAAGCTACCTAACTTCCAGTGCGTCCGTAGCCGACTTAGCTACACTGTACCGCATTTGCCAGGGACACGGGGAAACTACGGAAAACCCGTGCCGTGAGCAACACTTTACTCAAGTGCAGAAATATTGGTGGATGAGTAGAATATGGCCGTCTGTACCGGCACGGGTTTTCCGTAGTCTCCCCGTGTCCCTGGCAAATGCGGTACAGTGTAGCTATGTCGGCTACGGACGCACTGGAAGTTAGGTAGCTTAGCTGATTGCGGGTAGGGAGTGATAGGGGGGAATCGGGATAGGGTCCGTAAAAACCCGAAAGGGTATACGGTGGAATTGGAACAATAAATATATAAAAATATATATATATTTATTTGATGTAAATAAATATTTATTCAAATTAAGTAAATAGTTATTTAGATCAAATAAATATTTATTTCAATCAAATAAATATTTATTTAAATCAAATAAATATTTTACTTAAAACAAATAAAGGGTGGCCGTCAAATAAATAATTTTTCTGGGTGCATAATTGAAACAATTGTAAACTGTGTATAAGTGATTGCTCAATGCGTATTGTGGAGAGCTTGGTGAAACGAAGCCCTGGGACAAAGCGGACTAATGTCCGCCATTGCCGATGAGACTTTTTGTATGTCACGCGCCAAAATGATAAACAATAATTCGTTTCGCCCCGGTGTTCCATTTTTCGCCCTCTCCATCTGACTCAATCATCGAGGACGCAAGCGAGCAGATAAAACAGTCGAGTGACCAGCAAGGTAATTTCGATGGAACGCACGGAGGGCCGTATAAGTTCTGCCCATTTTCACGATTACTCGTTATCTTCGTTCCCGAAGTTGGATTAGTTTCAGCGATAGTTCGCGAGAATCGCGAGGATGTCGAAGTCCATCGGAAGTTAATAGATGTAGGAACGGCTTGCCTAACGACGAATGATGCCGATAAAGGTCGTGGAATTCTCACGGCTAGAAGGCGTAATCAACTAACTTCCTGTTTCGCTCGTTTCTCTTTTGCCACTCTCACAAGTTGGTAACATTTTCCAAAGGGATTCCAATAAGATTCCTCGACTATTCGTTTACTTTGTCCATACGATCGTGCCGGTTAAACACTGTCCCTCGTCCCTTTCTAGGCCAGCGGCTCTTGGTCACAATAACTCTTCAGGCGCATCTACGACGTCCATCGAGAGGAAACTTTCGAGCCATGCAGACGCTGGTGAATGAGAATTTAATTCGGACGACGAGAACGTTCGACCTTTCGATAAACGGGTTGACAGTCATACGCTACGGGTAAGTTTCGGCAAGCGCAAATGAACTCGCTCCTGTTAACGAAATGATTTAATGGCATTAATAGACGTCGTCCATTATTTCGTACATCACCTAGGAAAGACCGACGACGACATCGACGAACTAAAATGTCAATCGATGTGAACCGGGTTAACCGTCGCGAAGCTCACTTTAGTCTTTGCGAGACGCTTGCCGGGCTTGTCAGTCCCAGTTGTACCTTTTTGTACGTCGATATTATCTCCCGAAATTCTTCCAGACGGCGAGTGACACGAGAGGAATGATGGGTTAATGAATTCCGAATTGGATTTACACGTTATTTGAAACTCGCTGCATAATCTAGTACCATGAAATATAAGCTGTTCATTGTTACAACGTTGGTACATTAGTATTAATAATTGTGGATCGTTGTGAGGTGTGTGTTTGAATCAGGGATCAAGAAGAGTTCTTGTCCGTATCAAAGTTCACGAGTTGAAGTTAAGTCGATGACCGACGACAAACTATTAATATCTAAACTCTTGAACTTTTCACTCCCTCTTTTTAGGAGGGGGGTAAAGAGGGTTTCAAGAGTTTGTCTCGCGCATCCTCATTGGTTGGCCTTTACAGTAAGAGATTTAAGAAATGTTGATTGGGGTCCCCTTGATTGGGGGGTTGATAAAATATTTGGGCGCCCGACACCGCACATCCCTTTTCCCAATAATAAAAGGATTAAGCAATAAAACATCTGGACACCAAAAGTTGCTTCGCAGACTTTGCTTCCAAACACACGAAGGGTGAAAGGTGATAAAAAGGCTCCTTTGAACACTGAGAAAAAAAAATGGTTGGATTGAGCAAATGCGCGGTGACATACGTTCAAAGGTGTATTTTATTGGTACAACAAATGTTTGTTTCAATAGACAAATTTTGAATAAATTGAAGCAAATAATCGTGTAACAAAACAATGCTTTATTTGTATCAAACAAATAACAGCTTTGAACGTATGTCACCGCGACTTTTGGTTAATCGAACCATTTTTTTTTTCTCGGTGAAGGTATGGTATTGTCTGTATGCTTTATTATTCGAGTGTGGATATTTCCTGAATGTACAACACATGTGTAATTATAATTTCGCACATGAATTACTCAACACTGCATTCTTTGATGCTGAGGACTGAAAATCGATTCGACGATAACACTGACAAACCCGATAATGGCAATTATAATTGCCGAGATCGTTACGCAAGAAAATAATAGAACATGAGAAAAATAAGGAAAATAAATTGAACAAAAAAGAAGTGCTTTTAAACGCCACACGATCGTCATAACGGTTATGAACCTTGAGAAGAAGGGACGACGTAATCGAGAAACTAGTGGAAGGCAGGGTACTCGTTATTTTCTTCACGACCAAATCAACGGAAAAGGCGGTGGTCTCTCTTAATCCCGCGATCGCTTGAAGTCTAAGCACGGTTCAGATTCAGTATTTGTCCCCTTTGGTAGCGTCGTGCACCCACGAAGTTCCCGAGGGAGAGTCGATGGCCGTGATAATTTAATGGGCGAGACATAGACTTTCCCATACCGACGGGGGTCGTTATTCGTCGTGTCCTCATGGTCGTTTCAGAATTTTACCGTGCAAGCTTTTTTTTCTTCTTCAAGGACTACGAGTCTCGCCGTCAAGGGAGGAAGACTTTTCTTGAATGATGGCAAGCAACATCCTCTCTGCTTTTTTTTATTACATTCTATTTTTCATTCAGTCTACACACAGTGTACGCTATTTCTGTGTGTAGTAACAACCGCGAGATCACGTTGAGGAAGACTATTGTCGGGAGCAATCGTCCCGAACGTGAAGGAAATGTACGTGCTCGCGGAATATCGGCGCCGAGCGAAAGGAGCCTCACGTTGCGGGGAACGCGGTAGAAATATCGCACCAGCGAATCCATGCACACTGTAGTGTACTCTGATGGGTCTCGAATCGTGGAGTAAAAAGCGGAATGAAGACACAAACTAACGTATACATGGGGGCCGTTTTTTCCCCGGAAAAAGATTCCCTGACTTTTCACTGATCTATTAAAAATGTTCCCTGACCAAACTTCTAACGACTTCTATTAAAAGAAATTAATGATGCACATGAAAGTGCCTAATTATTGTATTAATGTTTAATTCTATTTTTTTTCGAAATGTTCCATATTTTTTTGAAGGTTCCGTTTTACGTATTTCTTATTTATTTATACAAGTTTCGGCGACAAGTTACTTTTTCCCTGCCCAATTTTGAAATTCCCCGATTCCCTGACCATCATTTTTTTCCCTGACTGTTCCCGGTCCGCGGCCACCATGGGTATATCACTCTACCGGATCGTTTACATCTAAAAAGATTGAGCGCAGAAAACTTTTGTAGACATACAGATAGAAAAGAATCATAGATTTGCCAGGTAATTACGAATCACCGAGTGAACGAAACTTATCTGATCATAAAGAGAGATTTTAATTGGACCACCGGCTGGTCGCTTTGATCAAGCTTACGTGAGCTGTTTAAACGAATAATTTGTCTCAATGTGGCGTGTTGAATGATCAAAGTAAATTCCACTCGTCATGGTTCTCTTTCTCCTTACCCTTAAATCCATCCTCCGTCATCCCTGATATCCGTCCGCGTTCCCGCGTTTTACCCCACCGCGTCATTTTCGCCTTAAATAACGGTTATGGTATCGATTACTTCAGAACGAGACCAAGAGATAAGGCCGCCGACGAGAGGTTGTCTTTCCCGCGATCCTCGTCCAAGCTCGTCCCCAGTGTCCATCACGTAGAGAGTACATAGAGGCCATTGCCGAGGGAGTGAGTAGGGTCCTTTGAACAGGACCATGGGAAGACCCAATGTCCACGATGTGGAGGTTGGGTCTTGCCAACATAGAAATCTCCGTTTCTCGTCTGTCTATATTGCGAAGCGAACAGCCAATCCGTGCTCTAACTTCAGTTCGACGAAGGCCCTTGAGCTGTGATTATGCATCGACCGTCGAACGTCGAATCGGTATTACGTGCTGTTCACTCGGCAGAGACACCGAGGCAGGCTTGATCGAAGGATGTTGCCGGGATTGAGAGTGACGGCAAGTTGCAATGCATGTATACACGGGAATAGATGATAGATACACATAGAGAGCCGGAGGGAAATGGAGAGGCTTCCGGCAAAAGGGATACAGGCTGAATTTGAGAGAGAGAGTGATAGAACCCGAGGAAGATTCTCCACCCCACAGGAATATTGGTCAGCGCTGCTCTCGCTTCCGCGGGCAAAGACTTCAAAAGCATCCGATGGCTCTATTCAAATCTTAGACGACATACCCTAACCGGTATGTAGTATATAGGCTTCCCGGATAAACCCGGATAGCTCGTGATATACATGGAGACATTCATGATCAAAGATGTCAATAAGACTGCAAAGGGGAGAGATACTTGGGCGAGTGCGATACGGAGAGATACCCGAAGGATGAAGCTAGAGGACTTCAGATAGGAAGGTCGCAATAGGACCCGAAGACCCGGAGCATTGGGCGGTCGAGACCGTCGCCGACTGAAAAAGAATGTTCAACCGGAGAAAAGATTGAAGAAGCGTCGGATAATCATTCCGTTATCAAAGCCGAAGAGAACGGTGCGGACGAAGGGTTCTCCTGATACACTCGGAAAAGCGCAGAAGAAAAGGTTACTCTACGGGGAGAAGCCGAGTAGAAGGAGTTCTGTACATTGCTACGAACGAGGAAAAAGTCACCGATGCGAATTCCGCCGTCGGATTAGTTTCATCCCCGGACCGAGAGGTACAGCGGGGATATACATGCACACTGTACAGAGACGCAGAGACGCTCGCGTGTAAAGAAAATCTTGGTGGTGTTGACGCTGGCTCCTGATGCTCCCCCGGTTGCGGAGGCGAAAGTGTTGCTTTGACGGAGAGATAGTAGTGAGTGGAGGCTCTTTTGAAGTGTACCTATTTACGGTAGAACGCTCAGATGCTCGGTGAACTTCTTCACTTCCACAGTCACGATATTACTCTCGTCATAATTATTCCTACTTCTCGGATGCGTTGCGTTTAAAAATAAATGAAAAGAGCACATAAAATAAAAATAAGAACTGCACGTAGATAAACCATGCGGGAAGGATTTTCCGTGTCCGGTGTAATCACAGAACGACGGTACCTCGGGCGAGGTGTTTTACGCGCAGTTGTTGAGCTCATTCGGAGGCCAGAGCGAACAATTCAGAACTGTCCTCTCGCCCGGTGGAGTTACAGATCGTAAAACCGTAAAGCAAGCTTCCGTGACAGTGTTATCGCCCAGGCGAGAAAACTCGTATGTACGACTATATATGGAGACGGAAGCGCGGTGTGTGTCGAATAGAGAAAGGTATAAGTGAGGGCTGGATGCTACCAGCCGGATTTCCCTATCGGGCCGTACGTTTGGGATCATCCCCCGATCCTATCGGTCGAGTCTCTGCGCCACGCTCGTTGCCTGGGCTAGGGGTCCCTCTATGCGCCTCTCTTCGCACGGCATCGCGCGCCCTGTGCCGCTTCCCTGTTCAGCCGGTGTTCTATCATGGCCTGGAAGCTCACGCTCGCGGGTCCCCCAAGGGGAACTGCATCCATTAACGGCACGGGGACTTGCCGGAGGAAGCAGCACTGCGGAACAGAGCGGCCCGCGGCCCACTTCGACGTGCGCGTGGAATTTGTATGAATGGTGAGAGAGAAGTTGCGGATTTGAATTGATGAATAGCCACCTGTATACGTTGGAGCGTATTGAATATTACAGAAGTGACTGCGCGCCCACGAGAACGGGAAGCGGGCATCGATTTTTCTCTCAAACTCCTACGTGCTTCTACGTCGGTGAACATTCTCACACACATACCCTCTTTATCCCTTCGACTCACCGCGCCCTTGCAACACTCTAATCTATACATGTATGTGCAATCTCGTTCGCTTTTTTTCGTGCAATGCAGTCGTACAGCGTCGGGGTATATTAACAAAAAAATTATTAAAAAAGGGAGGAAAAGCACATGCGAGAGGCGTTGAACGAGCCAAAGAAAGCGACGGATATTCGGCAAAAAATAGGAGCATAGGGAGGAGGCAGCGGACGATTTTTTTTTTTACAATTAAGAATCCATGAGTGACATTGCAATCCGCAGTTAATACATGCGCGGATTAATTTAATTCCGTTGCAAAAAAGACACCTGACAGAATACATGAGAAGTTTTGTCAACATCGAGTGTCTCGGGTTTTCAATGGCTAGAGTCTAGTATCCCAGCAAAAATTATTACATTTTTACGGAATAGGTTAACCGGATGAAACTAGGTTTTCGTGGCGGTGGTGGGGCTGGGCATGCGTCATTGTAAAGTCACAATTAGAGCGGAAAGAAATTTCCGCCGAAGGTAATACGATTTATTGCATCGCTAATGACAAATGGCCTTTGTGAAAAATGAATTTTTTCGCGTCGATAAATCTTTCTACGGGATGGAAGCGTTTCGTTCCCAGAGTCGAATGAATTTACTGTTTCATGCCAAGTTTCGTTGCCTTTTTTTCTGTTAATTATTCAAGAATCGCGTGAATTCTAAGCACCGACAATTTTTGGCGCAACTCCAATCTTCCTCCAACTCTAAAGATAAAAATAACAAAATAAAAATTTCACTCTGTCATCTGTTGGATCGCACTCTTAAAAAGTTCATAAGTTACAACATTTTTTATCGAAATATCAAAGCTATCGATCTGGGAGTTTTATATCGCATGGCAAGTTGGATCATTATTATCGATTTACACGTGCCATTATTAATCGACGAGGACGAGCTTGTTGTGACCAAATTCGATCGAGTCTTTCAAATTCGCCAGAAAGAGATTTGGTTATGGCGGTGCGCAACGCGCACGTTCATCACACTAGTCTCATTATCCTATTCCCATTTTCCGATATTAAAAAATTCATGTTAACTATGAAAATCTCGACAATATCAAAGATAAGGTTGTCTTTTTTATTCGTAATGTAAGCGACCCAGTTTTCCTCGTCTTCAGGGCAGTGAACACGGTTTTCCATTATTTATACGCGGGTTTTATTGATCTAATTATTCAATTATCGTTTTATCAAATTTATTATCGCTTGCGTCACTTATCTCGGACTTTATGGCACCAAGACACAAATATTATTTTTATTCGATAATTCGGCGGGTCAAAATGATATGAAAACATTCATTTCAATTTATAATAATTGCGGTTTAACGAGTGACGAAAAGTACAGCATAACCTAATTTCATAAAGCACGTAATCAAAAAACAAAACATTAATTAACCAATTGATAATATTCCTTGTATCGACCCTGTTGGTATAACTTTTATTTTTTTTTATAAATGCAAATTAAACTAGAACGTCCTGATAGCAACTGCGGCTTAAAATTACGGAAACGAAATTTGCGCCACGCACTATTAAGTTGTTAAATGCAATTTTTAATAAAAATATACGTATTACGGCAATAATCAAGCGTAAGATCCGCTCTTCAGCATGTCATCAATGTTTTTTCTGTATTAAACGAAAAATGTATTTATTATGAGTATAAATGGTGATCGATGTCGGTAACTGGGACAGTGATGGAAACTGGGCCGTTTACCCTAGTGTAATTGGCTGCGAAACGAGTCTAAAGCTGACGCTGTTCGATGTATTTCTTTGACAGTTTTCGATTGGAAAATAAAATATATGGAATATCAATAAAGTCGTAGAGAACGCATAAATAAATGCAGTGATCATTGCATTCAAACAGCAGAAAAGTTTGCAGTTTTATTGACTTCGCGAATCAAGAAACCAAATTCTTGGAAAGTGTTTGATTATGAAATCACGAAGTTTCTATTTCTGATAAATTTGCAGTACGTAATCTTCACAAATGTTATAAAGAGTTTCATTTCTTGCTATGTTCTACCAATCGGCGAGGAAGAAAATCATCACATCAGAAGTTATAGTGTCATTGCGGACTTGACGAGAAAAGTTTCGCTTCTTACTTCAAAATTAAGCTCAGAATCACTCTGGCGCGCGCGAATAATTTAGTTATTTTAACGAGGAAGATGTTGGGTTTCCGTCAACAAATACAATGATAAACCAATAATCGGTTGAGATGCATTGTGGTACTCATTCCAAGACACTGAAAGTACATTAAAAATATAAACTTACGACTCGATGTAAGTGCGCGAATTATTTTCATTATACAGCAGCTCGAAGGAACTGAAGAAACAAACTATTATTATTCGACCAGTTGCACCAAGTAATTCGGCAATTTGAATTGTGAAAACAAACGCAAAGGATCTTCTGGAATTTCAACTAGACCACTCAAGGCAAAAATTGTAATTCTATCTATATCGTGTTAAATGCTGATTTCACGATGATCGATCGCAATGTCGAGAGGTCGTTACATCTCTATCGGCAGTGACGCTGATGCTCTTGGATGCTGTTTGCGACATGGGCGCGGGTAACGAGGAAGTAAACGTTAATTCGCATTGATTGCGCCTGGAACGAGGGTTACACGTGGAGACATCTCGAGATTACTTGGTGGCTGGTCTTTGGTGCTGTTCGAACTGGACCGGATTTAGGGGATCAGAGGCGAGTATAGAGGCAGAAGGGGGTCGGACACACTCACGACTCCATGAGGAGGGCCGTTGTGCTTCATGGCTCAGAGAGAGTGAGAGAGAGACAGGGAGAACTGCACTCGATTTCAATTTTCGAAACCAATTACTCAAGCCCACCCGAGCAATCGACGTTTCGGCGGTGACCTTTGTATTACGGTGGGTGAGAGAGAGCGAGAGAAGGAGAGAGAGCGGGAGAGAAGTTGCACGCGGAAACTCACGACAGAAGCTTATAGCCTATAGCAGAGTTTGTGATGCACCGTAGCATTGGTCGCAATCGGCGACCGATATATATACGTATATAATGATTCACTTTTGTGCTGCAGCCACACCGGCGCGAGGACTCGACAATAGAATCGATAAACAATCGAACCATTTCTCGTGTCTATCGGATAAACTTGAGAAATAAAAATAAATAGAATGAAGTCGAAAATAATATACGTGTGAAAAATATGTGGTCTGCGATAGACTCGTGGTAGATCCACTACGTGCGTCTACTAAAAGTCCGCCTAGTCGAACGATCATTAACGCTTGATATAGATCTCAAGAATAACTGTCCGATATGATATATGAACTAGTAAAAGCTCTACAGTTTGTCATACTCTGCAAGTCGTAAATATCAATATTTTGAGATGCATTATTTTACTGCGGAATAATTTGTCGCAGGATCATTTCGCTTGTCAGTGACTTACTTAGTCCCTTGCCAGAATTCTACGTTCTTATTTTTACTGTCCAATATAGTTTTTGGTGTTAAAAATAATGAGATTTTACCTTTCTTATGTCAATAAGAAAATAACAACTTCAACCCTTTATTACTCCCACATTGTTTCCCAATTATAACAGCTACGGTACAAATTTTAGAACTCTACATCAAGACTGATAAGACCCAAACTAGACATAGCCGACATTTCTAGTAGGGGGTGTGCTAATTATAAATCTACCAGGAGTAAACCGCAGATCAGATTTCTTTACCTCGTACAGGGAAACCACGAATAATTATTTTATTTTATTTTTGTCTCGAGAAGGGGATAAAATGTCCAGTTTTTTGTTACTTAATTTACACCCAGAAAAATAATTTATTTGACGTATGTCCCGCCAATAAATATTTATTTGGTTTTAATAAATATTTATTTGATTTAAATAAATTATTTTTCTGGGTGTATTAACGTTGTACGGGGGTAAACTATGGTGCGAATCTTCACTCGAAGGTGTTGTGTAACGGGCGATTATTAAACCGATGCACACTGTACAGAGAAAAAGACCGATATAGTGGTGTTCGCGGGGGTTTTGTATACGTTAGAGGTTGATGTCGCTGCGAGTTGCAGATGGGAAAAGTGGAGAGGGCAAACCTGGTTTGTTCGTTCGTTCGCGGAGCCACGGCAATTTGCGATACAATTTAAAGAAGGCTAGCGAAAGAGCTCGAGCGACCGGCTGAGCGTGTCCCCTCGCGCTCTCTTCCTACTTTATATTTCGAGTTTGTAATGGTAAAACTTTCATAACGACCCGTCCGTTTGAATTATGCACGAGGCGATGCCGCCCGAGAGAGAAAGAGAGGGGCGGGAGAGATTCGAGAGAGACACAGAGATGGAAAGTATGAGATAGAGAAAGAAATTTCATACTACGTG
Source organism: Ichneumoninae sp. A BG-2022a (assembly GCA_030522665.1). Classification (NCBI taxonomy): domain Eukaryota; kingdom Metazoa; phylum Arthropoda; class Insecta; order Hymenoptera; family Ichneumonidae; species Ichneumoninae sp. A BG-2022a. The sequence goes on along the minus strand of JAPYZC010003581.1, from coordinate 1,226 downwards.
ACCGAGCCTGATTGCTCGTCGGAGGTACCGTTGTCTTTCCCTGAATGCACCAACCCTCGTCAGCTGTAGACCCATACGTAACTATCTGATCAGATCGAACCACGCAAATGCGCGACGAGAAAGTACAGTATAACCTTTCAAAACTTAAATTGGAATTTGAGAGACTTGTATTTTTTGCACAATTTTTACCGATCACTTCCGGTTCACGGGCCGTTGACTTCCGGTGGATTTTTCATAAATCTCATCAACTTTTATCTTATCAGTCCAGTGTAAAAAATAAATCTGCTCTTCCATTGACTGGCGTTAGATATATTATGCGCATGTATCGAAAGTCCGTCTACTGGGACGATTGTAGATATGAAATATAGTCCAGATAGCATTTTGCCAATAACCCGCCAATAAAATAATAAATGGGCAGCATATGTCCACACGTGATGGTGGCGAAATTGCGGCATGTGCGTCCGCATTTGCCGCTGGTTTTGCCAGAATTCAATGCCGAAAATGCTTAGCAGCATATCGCGTGACTAAAGGTCATAGGGCTTATGAACCAAGTTACGCTTTTTTGGAATTTGAAAGCTATAAGGGCGTATATGTATATAACACCATGTAAAATTAATTCAATAAGATTAAAGTCACAAAGGCGTATATTCAGAACATGCGCCCTATGACTAGTAACATTTATCTGCATGGTCGGGCGATTTCATGGACATTCGCCTTTTTATAATTAAGGTTCTTTTCTTATTGATAAAATCAAACAGTGCAGTTTCGTCTTGGCTGAAAGTGCTAATCTTAATGATTGATTCGCCTATACAAAAATACGTTGAGAAGACATTTGTAAAGAATAATTCATGAAAAAATTGGCAACACCTGAAGCCTGAAGACAGTGACACAGGTCTCCGCCAGGAGACGAGCCAACTTCGGGCGTAAAAAAAAAACACCTGATACCAACTTCAAGAGATTAGGTACCCCGTCGGTACTGACTTATCGACGCAAGTCACGGCTCCATGCTCCAGTGCCAACGTACCAACATAATCTTCATTGCCGCGCGTTTCGAATGGAAAAGTTTTTTATTTTGCAATGAACCTTTTGACGCATACATTTTTTTTCGTACCTACGATTTATTTGAGATTTTATACTCGATGTTTATGGGCTGGTGCAGACTCCGCCCCTTGCCTGCTGCAAACTTTATCCAAATAATTTCAACCAAACTTTGAAGTCAATATTGT
>JAPYZC010003580.1:0-21790 GCA_030522665.1 Ichneumoninae sp. A BG-2022a | reverse complement strand
TCGAAAGCTTACACGTGAAATTTGTAACAGACGTTGAATCTTACACCCGTGCATACGTACACGGGCTAACAGGGAAGGGGGCGGCTCGAGACTGCCGCTAATGAGAACCACTGCTATTATACGGGTTAAATGGACTTTCCAACAGGCAATGTTCGCACCGTAACCCTGTGAAGTCCATTTAACCTGCATAGTAGCAGTGGTTCTCATCAGCGACAGTCTCGAGCCGCCCCCTTCCCTGTTAGCCCGTGTACGTATGCACGGGTGTAAGATTCACCGTCTGTTACAAATTTCACGTGTAAGCTTTCGAAGTTGTTACATTTCGCGGTTGTTACAAAATAATGTCAAATTCTGAATGTGTTCATATTAAAACGTTTGTTACAAATTCGTCGTGTAAGCTTGAACGCCGTGTGCCATTTCGTGAAGTGTGAGATTCAGTTGTGTTACGGTGAACCGGTGTACGTTTGAACGGTGTACGTTTGAAGGCGCCTCGTTAACATGTGGCGTCAGAAACAACAAAGGCGCTCCGGTCTCGTTACTATAGCAACGTTATGTCGACGAATGTAAAACTGAAGAGAAGGAAAAGTTGTAACGCGTATACTTATGTTCCGCATCAGCTTATTAATTGTAAAATCCGTGGTTCATAAGGTAATAGACGTACGATCCTTATACGGAGTACGACACAATGCCAAGCGAGAGATTTTCTACGTTCGCTTGAAGGATAATGGTACTATTGGTAGTTATTATGCGGACAAAGTAAATAAAACAGTATACATTGTATTGCCATCGTAGAAACGGCTGTCTTGTCTTACAAAGCCGATGGGAGAATTCTGGATATGCAATCGATTAACGTACCTCGCGAACACGAAGGTCATGGCTTGGCAAGGTTACTAGCGGAGGTATTGTATCGTATAGTGCTAAATCATTTGTATATACTGGCAAATCATCTACAAGAATTAAAAAGTTCATAATTTTTAACAATACTGTTTAACATTTTTTTTTAATAAATTCTCCAGGCGGCTTTTACATATGCAATAGTACACGATTACTACATGCTCTTGAGCTGCGAGTATATGCAAAAATTATATCGTACAACAAGAAGCCCCGAACTTGAGGAGCGTGTTATCGGACCTTCACATATTCTTGACGACATTCAGGCAGATAAATTGGATCCGGAATCGGTGTACAACTTACAGGATCCAAAACAATTATAATTACAAAGATGGAAGAATCAGATTATGAGGCCGAACTGAGGTGGTATTGTCAAGAGAATTATTACAATCGAATGGCAATACGAGCGAAGGATGCTTGTATAGAATTTCCGGATAATGACAATTTTGTATTGTTCTCCGGAATTGGATACGCCCTGATCGGACGAACAAACGACTCTGTCGAACAAGTATCACGATTGGTCGGGACGGAGGATTCAACGCTAGCTGCATTGTTGGTTCAGAGTATTGCTTATCGTCTCAACGGTATGAGAGATAGAACAAATGTTTCTCAAATCGATACTCGTATAAGAGAAGAAAGAAGGAGAGCATCGTTCGTCGCTCTGGCTCGGGCTGCGAGTGTACTGTTTCTCTTTAAAAAAATTGATAAAGCCAAAGAGTATGCGGACAGGGCATATAAAATAAATCCGTCCGACAAGCAAGTTTTGTTAATTGGCGCTTGGATATACTTGTATTTATCCAAGGATGATGTTAAATTCTTTGAGAACGTATGTGATTTGTTCGCTTCCGTTTCAAAAGATGGCGCGAATGAGCTTGGGATTATATTGGGTTTGGCAAAATTGAAGGAATACAGTGGGAATCACGAGGAGGCGATCTCCTTGTTGAATCGCTTGATCGTACGGTATCCAAAATCGTCTATACCGTTGATTGAAAAAATGCGAAATCAGCTAGCGATGAAGAATTGGGAGGAAACAATGGATACCGCCGATCGAATAATCTCCATCGAGCCGAACTCAATCGATTCGATTAAAGCAAAGGCGGTAGTGACAATATGCAGAGACGGCCTTCGCGGATCGGTCTTGAAAATTGTGCAAACTTTGTTCAGAAATTTATTTATCGGCGAGCCAAATAACATCGATCTGATGCTTGATAATATTCAATTATTCAGTCGAATAGCAAACCGCGATATTAAATTACTGTTGGAATTGGCAAAAATAACAGAGAAAACAATTGAGCAAAATAGCAAGATTGCTGGGCCCATGGTCGAGCTTGGCAATTTGTATGTACTAATGGGCAAGTTGACGGAAGCTGACCACTGGTACAGAAGTGCATTGCGAATCGATGAGTCGTCATTTACCGCCCTAACTGGCTTAGCTAATTGTCAAATTCTCGAATCGGCACCAAGCTCAACGTCGATAGAGTTGGCACGTCAACAACTGGATTTCCTTATGGAACTAGAATCAAAATCGGTCGATCCAAGGCTACTCTTAATGTCGGCAAAGATTAACGCGAACGAACCAAACACCGCTCTGGATAATCTTGTGCGGGCGGTCACAACGATACTTAAACTCTCCTCCCGCAACAATTGTTTGTACGGATATCAATACTTGAAAGATCTTAATCCGTCATTGTGCCTGGAAATAATAAGAGAGTATCTTGTTCATTCTCCTTGCCGTTTCGCGCATACGGCATTAAAAAATTCAAGAGTGGAAAAATGCCATCTTCTCGATAACGATAATAATGATATTATCGTATGCGATTTATTGGAAAAAATTGGAGATGCATGTCCCGGTATGGGAGTAACATTCGTCATGCTTGCCAAAGTTCGAATGCAAGCTGGACATTTTGAAGAAGCACTCGCGACTTTGAAAAAACTCTTGGACACTGTCGATCCGTCGAATCCCGCCGGCCACTTATTGACCGCTCAAATTTTAACTCAACAGGGCCAATATGAGGCGGCTGCTCAGTCTCTCGAAGTCGGCCTGAGCTACAACTTTCGTGTTCGGGACGATCCGATATATCACCTCATCTCGTCAATTATTGAAAAAGAAACTGGTAATCTCGAGGCATGTGTCGCGAGTCTTCAACTCGCGCTCACTCTGGTGAATTGTACGGAGAATGAAATTGCAACGCCAATTTCCACTTCGGACAAGGCGACTTTGTATCTTGAACTTGTATTGGCCTATGGAAAATTGAAAAAGTTTGATAAAGCCTCATCTGTCATCGAAGAAGCGAAAGGTTTGTTCGCACATACTTTAGAGGAGCCGCGCGTACTCATTGCGAATGCCGAACTGTCCTTGGAAATGGGAGACGTTGACAACGCAATTAAATGTTTGAGCGGAGTCGTACCCGGAAAGCCTTACTATCTCGAAGCTCACACGACATTGGCGCGAATATATCTGGATCATAGAAAAGACCGGAATGCCTTTGCCAAGTGCTTCAGGTTTGTATTCAATAAAACTCAAGTAACAACAATATAACCCAGTCGATAGTAGGATTAATAGTATATCCTATTACAAATGATTATTTCAGAGAGCTGGTGGAGCATTCTCCCGGTCCTGGAAGTTACAGCATGCTCGGCGATGCTTACATGTCGATTCAAGAGCCCGAAAGAGCTATCGAAGCTTACGAAAAATCACTCGTCAACAATCCCATGGACAAAAAATTGGCTGAGAAAATGGGAATAGCCCTCGTCAAGACTCATCAGTATGAAAAGGCAATTGAATATTACAGGGATGTTGTAAAGCACAAATCTTGCGCTGATTTAAAACTTGATCTAGCGTATCTATACATGAGGGTCAAGCAGTTTGATAAAGCTGAAAATACCCTGGTCCTGGAGCTCCAAGTTGAGTATATTTTATATCTAACAGGCTCACGATTCTTTTAAGTATGCTCATATGAATTGATTTGACACAATAGACTCACGAGGTCTAACAGATTTGCAGAGTTTCGAACGACGAGTTCGTCAATTACAGTTACTCGCAAAAATACGAGAAAGAGCGGGCAATGTCCAGTCGGCGCTTTCAACATTAAAAGATGCCAAAGAAAATCAAGTTAGGTGCATACAACGATTCCCCGTGGTAGGAGGACAATCGGTTGTCGGAAAGGAAATGTTGGCTGATATGTGCTTGGACATGGCCGAATATGCTTCCTCACTGGGAGATTATCATCAGGCTATAGGACATTACAAGGAGGCTCTAAGTCACAAACCAACCAATGTAAAGGCTCTGCTCTCCCTCACGAAACTGTACATGCAGGTCGCTACTTTTCTTTTTATATATATATTTACAGGCATCTTTTATAATTAAACAACAGTTTTTCAATAACTTTTCCCATGGTTATGGATCGGAATAGGTCAATGACCTGGACAGATGTCGTCAAAGTTGTTCAGCTTTATTAAACGCCGATCCGAGTAACGAAGCCGCATCGGTGATTATGGCTGATCTTGCATTTAGGAAAGTCGACTTTGAGACGGCTGCGTTCCATTTTCGCCAGCTGTTACTTCGACGCCCAACTTACTGGACTGCTTTAGCGAGATTAATCGAAGTCTCACGTAGAACTGGTAAACGATACATATCTCTATTTCTATTTCTATCTCTATCTCTATGTGTATCTTCTTAACGGTGTCATGTTACATAAGGAAACATTAATGATCTCGACGAGTGGCTGTCGCGGGCGGCTAGTGCAATGGATGCTTCGAGTCATGATGCCGGTTTTTATTACTGCTCTGGACTACTAAACTGGCGAACCGGTAAATTGAACTCAGCACTCGGCAACTTCAATTCTGCTAGGCGAGATCCCGAGTGGGGCCAACAAGCAATTTATAACATGATTGAGATATGTCTCGATCCTGATGACGACGCAACTCTATCGAGTGAGGCTTTAAGCGATGACGATGCCGAATATCAGGATTCCCGAAGTATGGCATTGAATACGGCTCAACGACTACTCCTAGTATGTCAATCTCTAGTAACTATTAAATCTATTCTACCACTGTTAGCCAACATTGACATAATATAAAATTACAGGAATTGAACCCGAAAGGTAATGCCGACGAGATGCTTACGCATCGATTGTTGGGCGATTTTTTTCTTCTCGCTACAAAACAGAAAGGAAACATCGAAAGAGCCTTGCAGGACTGTACGACTCTGGCCAGTCAAGAGAGTCTGAGAGAGCACGTTGGTCCCGCACTCGGATTGGCAATGGCTCATATACTCATGAAGCAAACACCGCGAGCTCGCAATCATCTCAAGCGTGTATCTAAAAACGTTTGGACTTTTGAGGATGCCGAATATCTCGAGCGATGCTGGTTGTTGCTAGCTGACATTTACGTCCAGTCGAGTAAATACGATCTGGCAAATGAATTGCTTAAACGAGTTTTGCAACACAATGCCACTTGTGTGAGGGCTCACGAACTGTCTGGGCATATTGCAGAGAAGGAACAAAATTATCGCGAAGCAGCGCTCCATTACTCTCAAGCTTGGAAATACGGTGGTAAGACGAAGCTATCCATCGGTTATAAACTCGCATATTGTTCGTTCAAATGTAAAACTTACGCTGATGCTATTCAAGTTTGCAATCAAGTATTGGCCCAAAATCCTGAATTCCCACGTATAAAAAAAGATATTCTAGAAAAATCGATAAATAATATTCGGTCCTGATGATCCTATAAATATATAATTGACCAGTGTATACATTAGTATCCAACTGTAGGCATCTGTGGACAGTCGACATGTATATGCTGTATCATTTGTTGGAATAAAAACGATTGAATTTTTACGAATGCCAAAACTATTATTACCCTGAATAAGTATTTACTGACAATGTGACGTACGGTTTAGTTAGTGACGTCACCAGAAATATGTCACTTCCAGTTTGAAAATACCATTTTATGTAAATTTTTTAAAAAATTAGGAAAAGAACTTGAACAAAAAGAAAAAAAGGAAAGTGTAACGAAAAATAAATGATACAAATTGGGTCTTGAACTCCCGATGCTTTAGTGACTCTGTTAAGGTAGTACAAGCGGAAATTCCGAGCCCACGTGAGTTCAGAGAGGATTGAGAGAGAATTGCGAATTCATAGATATCTAATTATAATTTTCAATATGAAAAAACACCTATCTCATTTTTAATTACCTCTTCTTTCAAAATTACCAATCTTGATTGAAAATATAAATTTTTCACTATCAATTATTACCAAACAAAATTTTTAGGACATTAGAATTTTTAGAGCTGTCGAGGTGAGCCACACACCATTCGATTCGTTTAAGAAAACCCTTTAAATCCTTATTTGGGAGATCTCGAACGGATAATTCTCGTTTGAGATATGTTAAAAAACATCTTACCACGTTTTTATATCATTTTCGACTTTTAACCCGCAGCCATTTTGTAATTTTCGGATATTTCATTCCACTTCTTCGATCATCGTACAGCTTATATTTTGTAGTTTCCAAAACACTGCCATCAAATGTTGGTACGCTCAATAAATCGAAAGTTACGACACCTGGGACCCAAGCACGCGGGATTCTCGGCGCGGCAACTGCATCGGCCGTCTATGAAATTGGTTAACCGTCGATAATTCGGTAAGATTGGCAGATACGAAAAAATGCTTACAACAACTTTTGTTCGTCTTCAATAGAGGATCAATTTATCATTTGGAAATTTCCAATCAGTAGTTTTCGAGATGTCCCGATTTAAACAATTAAATTTTTAATAACAATATCTTCTACCAGTTTTTTCGAAAAATAACCAAGATTTTCGGATTCAGGAGATCAAAATCTAAAGGACATACCCAGGTTTTCTCATGGACCTTTCATTGCATACAGAAGGTACGTGGGCGCCAGGACTAGTAAGGTCCCCTTGTAAGAGCGAGGAGCTCGTACATGAAAGGCCGTGTTTGCTGTTTATCATTACTCGAACGCTTGATTCACCATTCCTCCACAAACCACAACAAAGCGGCGCTCGTGCAGAATAGCTGTCTATAAGCTGTCGCGATCGGGCAGAATAACCGAGGATGTGTAGAATGTGAATTTTTTTAGAAACGTTGCTCAGTGATCTGCCAAATATTGTTGTCAGGTTCACGGTTGTGTAATAAGTAGTATATGCGTAAGATTTGGTTTGTGTTGGGTAGGTTGTGCAGAACTACGCGTTAGTAGAATCGGTGTGCGGAGGAACGGTGGGTTCCCCCACCGTGCGAGTGACATGCAACGAGAGCAAATGCGTAGTAGTAGTATCTGTCATTATCGTCTGCGAAGCAAACATTTCAACAACCGAGCAGAACAATGTCAAGTGATGCAGTCTCTCGGTATAGCCATATACATGACATCTTAAGATTTTACCGAGTTTATTGACCTACATTAATCGGAGAGACAAAGAATTATTACACCAGCAAGCTCGGGAGTGAGGATACAGGAGCATGATGGAAAGGGCTAAATGTCGTCAGGTAAGGTGGCTCGTTTGTACGATAACCATTAAAGTTTATTATACACTTGTCTTGAAACAAATGTACAGAAGAGGAGGAAAGAGCGATCTAGGACGTATGATTTGGATCGTCAAATACCAGATGCTCCAACATTGGAAGAGTTTGAGTGTCTGCTTGGAGAATCGCCTACAAACTATCCACGCGTCGAAGGCGTCGAAGATATGGAGAGCCAACTCCATTCTGCGGCTATAGATACAATTGAGGTCACCGAAGAGAAAGAGGAGGTATTGATTTTTTAATTTTTTTTTTCCATATTTCCTTAAGGACATGTGAAACCTTACGGAGAGCCAGTGAGATAGCATCGATAGCACTCACGGCAGATTGAGAGAAACACACACGGAAAGGCGTGTCACATGCTCTTAAGTTTCTCTCGTAGTGGTGAAATTAAAAAAAAAAAAAAATTTTGCAAGGACCAATCTCCGGATGTACAAGTGGATCAAGTCGACGATGGGAGCGATAAAAATGCTACCGCTCCGATAATGGAGGACGAGTCGGATGAGTCAGCGGACTGCATTGCCTCCGAACACGTAGCATGGCCTAGCGCGCCCCTTCCTGAGACTTTGAGAAAAGAAACAGAAGAGATGACGGTCTCTTCTCGACAGACAAGAAACAAGGAATCAAAAGAATTGTGCAAAACATTGAGCACAAACGCTACAAGAGTTTGTCCGGAAGAATTGGAAAATGCATCGACGAATGTACTGCCATTTACGGAGAGTCAATTGGCGGCTCTCTACACGAATGAGGAATTGTTTTGCGTCGAAGCATTTGTCGCCGAATTTTTAGAAAACGAATTGCAGAGTAACGCTCGACGACAGCAGCATCGTCTCAACGAGCTTCTCACAAGTTACCTGAGAGTACGAAACAATTTGATAATCAATGCGCACGAGTTGGAGAGCCTCAAGAAGAATTGTAAGGACATACAGAGGCAGCTATGGTGCTTGGAAAAGTCGGTAATGAGCGAATCGGGAGAATGCCAAGACGGTAATCCGGTAAACGCGAGTCATGAGTATTCAATTGGTCATTTCAATGAGCAAGCTTCGATAGCACTTACAAAAAAGTTATCGGCGATAAAAGAGTTGGTTCACAATGCCCAGGCGCTGTATTCGTATGAGGCAGAGTTTCTCAAACTACAAATAGATCATCATATTCAGCGAGTCTGCGTCTCGTGCAAAGAGTTTCAAACTCTCGGCCACAATGGACCTGTGAATCTAAAAAATTTCGAGATGCCATTGCACGCGATGCCGCAGCTCATCGAGCTCAGAACTTGCATTACTATACTATTCAACTTTCAAAGGCGTATACTCCGAGATGGCAAGTTCGTTCTCGATACGAGAGAATGGCTCTCAAAATTGATCGCGGTTTTGCTACGGGTCGCCAATTGGCAGGATCACATGTTCATTCTCAATCACATACTGAGATGTCCCGGTGGAGTAACCAATTGGGCAATTGGTTTCGTACAAGTTCCCACACAATCGAGAAATCAGAGCCTCTGCACGTCGGCTCGCAGCGATCCTTATTTCGATCATATGATCGCTACATTGGCCGTTATACTCATGCCGATTAAAGAGCGGGACAAGTACCTAGAACAGGTACAGATGTCCCTACAAGATACCGCAAGTAATCCGAGTGATACCGTATGGGTAATGTTGGACGAGGAGGGAGAAGAGGATGAGGATATAGCAAATACAGGGGCGAATCTCTTTGAGAGCGATCTCATGGCGCTTCTTCATCAAATTCCTTTTGATAAATTATTCGAGCAACTCTTGTATGTCGATGGACGTAGCGATGAGTACACCGACAAAGAAAAGTATCAGCAGTACCGTATGCTTCGTTTATTGGCTTTGACGACTGTTCTCGTCGGACTTTTGAAGCAGGGTTTGAGAACTTACGATTCACCGAGATATCGACAACTTGCCAAGCGTCTCAGCGCCCTTGTAAGGGACGTGGTTCAGCATGCCAGTGACGAATGGGAGACACTCGACAAAAGCGAGGCAAGTAAAAATATCATTTTTATATATAATTTTACTATATATATTTATAACTCCTAGATCAAGGATCTCACGATACTCTCGAGACTCGAAATCGAATATGACAGCTTCTTTCTACGGGCAACGATGGCCATTTTTTCATCGCGCCGTCTCGGAGCATGGCAATATCTTGCTGCAATTCCTTATCATACAGTATCGAGCCGGACGTTGTGGCAAATTTTTTATATTCTTCACACGGAAAGCGCCGCTGGGGATCTCTTACGAGCCGATATGTCTTCAGAAGGTAAACACTTACTCGTTATTCGATATTCCACGGTAATAATAATAATCTTTTAACGCTTGTCGAACGTCACAGATTGGATACAGAGATTGAACGAGCCAAGGCTCCGGAAGCAATTTGAAGAAAAGTTAAGCGATATGCCAGGCGACGAATCGTATTTTCTCTTGACGACTTTCGCAAACATGGCCATGGCTAGATCGACTCAGGACTACGACTTTGTTCGAGCTACAACTATCGATCTGTTTCAAGCAAGTAACCCATTATTAATTTTTTTGTTATACTAGTTGTATGGAGAGTTGTTCTCCAGCCGATAACGTGCCGCCGTTCCGAACGGCATTGCCTCGACAGATCGGCTTTCTAAGCAAAAAAACTCAAGACTCGTGTTCGAAAGACGCCCGATCCCTTTTGTCGAATCTCACTGACAAGTATCCATCACTCTTGTCGGATATTCTTCTAAAACTTCGTGACAATTTCGAATCTGTGGGAAAGGTAAGCCCGTTTATTACTCTTCGACATCAGCCGTATCCAATAAATCAAATTCACCCTGTATACGTATCCAGTTGAGCCTGTACCTCTTCACCGAGCTGAGAATCGACAAGTGGATTCCTCAAGAGGAAGATCTCGACGTCCTTTCCGAATGGTTGCACAAGCATGCCTTGTCATCGACGGAAAACCATTTGGCGCGCCTCATTCTGACCAATCTCAACTGGGGATTTCAGCGAGACAAACAGTAAGTTGGGCTGGCAATCGATTTATTTTTTTTTATATTTTTTTTATTAAACAAATTATTTAATCCATATATTGCAGATACGATGAACTTTATTTGCCTACTTATCTACATCGGCGTGTCGCCGTAATGATAGTTGATCTATCAATGAAGTACATACCGGACAGTCCCGCTCAGACAGCATCGTTTCTCGCAGAGAGTGTCAGGCAGGTACGCATTGTGTTCATTCAACTCTAAGCAGTAAAAAACCATAATGTCGTTATCCTTAGGTATCCTGGATGACTCGTCCACAGAACAATCAACAGGCTTTCGCTCTTTGGGCATGGGAAATGATATCGAGGCTACGTTTACACCGGCTTGATCAATCCGAATCGGTGTGTCGCGAAGCAATTACATCGCCCGCCGAAGCTTTCTCCGGTGTGCCCGATCTTGATTCGGATGCTGCACTCGAGATTATCAATACCGGTATAAGGGAAAAGCAGCCAATGGCCTGTTTCGTTTCTGTTCTCATGACTCTTTGGGGTCATTCGATACCTCTCATCTGCTCCAAGGGTTTCGAACAGCTTGATACACTTCAATCGTACTACAAGTACGATCACATATTGATGGCCCTTCACCACATCGTCCCACTGTTTCTCGACTGTCCGGATTCTTTGTTGAAAAATGAAAGCTTTTCGAGCCTTATAAATACCCTCGTTACCGCCGATCGCACCTACATGAAGATGGCAAAGAATCTCATAGCACCCGATTTTCCTGGGCCTGTGTTGAAACACTTTTCCAACATGATCGAGTCTCACATGCTGGGCTACGAAAGGTAAATCGTATAATGTTCATTGATTCTTTACGAATAATTCCAAGAATGCGATCGATAAAAAGTTTATTTCTCAGATACTCTTCGTCGAGTCCCGCTGCTCTGGCGAGCTTGTGGCTCAACGTTCTCGTACTGGTGCCTGAATGGAACCGCGATCCAAATGTCCTCTTTCTGATGGATACCGTAATTCGCGGAGCCTTCTTCCATTTGGATGCTAAAACTATAATCCAAGATATATTTCACAACCTTTTTACGGTAAGTTTCCTGACTAGTAACGTCTCATCTCGTTCGTCCTCGAGTTTGAATTTTTTTTACAAAAATTGGCTTGTTGTAATAATTAGCTAGCGCAAGTGGGAACAAACGAGGTATGTATGGGGCTTGCTCGGCTTCGCGCTGATACTCGAACGAACGAACGAACGAACGAACGAACGAACGAACGAACGAACGAACGAACGAACGAACGAACGAACGAACGAAACGAACGAACGAACGAACGAACGAACGAACGAACGAACGAACGAACGAACGAACGAACGAACGAACGAACGAACGAACGAACGAACGAACGAACGAAAATGATTAAAAACAATAATTTACATATGTCTGCACAGAGCCTGGCTACGGGTCCTACTACGGGTTCGTTTGGATCGTTTATCAACTGGGCGACTGGCTCGGCGAATACTCCCAGTCTCCTAGGAGGTCCAGTTCAATCGATCTGGGTGTCCTATCAAGTTATCCGCACTGAGCAGTCTGAAAGGGAGCTCAAGAGTGGTCTGTGGCGTCAGTTATTACGAGAACTCTCTGCTCAAAACAAAATTTCTCTGGACACCGCACTCAAGGTAAATAATGTTCACCGGTACAATTAGAAAGAAATGAAAGAAAAATAAAATGTTTCAGAGAGCCTGTGCGAGCCTAAAGATGCCTGCGTTCGGAGTCAATGGATTGGCGATATACCGATGGTCGCAGCAGGCCCTTGATACTCCAATGGATCATCCTCTCCTGCCTCTGCTGTGGCAGCATTTCTTTACACTTTTCTTAGCCAGAGCCCCTACGGTGCCCGGGTGAGATTATACCTCCTTCGTCTGGAGTTTGCGGTATAAATTATTGTAATTTAATTCGATAAACCGTCCAGGATGCCGGAACGTGGTGGACTCGGAGACAAGTTTTTCGAAGGAATGCTTAATTTGAGTTACATGAAGAAAGTAAAGAAGCGCCTTCTCGATACTACTGCCTACTTTCAAGTCAAGGGTGAAAAAGATACGGACACGGATGGCAAACCGATAACCGATGAAAGAAGAGTATTTTATTTTAATGCGGCCAAGTAAGCAAATACTCTATTTGCCCCTCTTTCTACCTATCTCAATTAATGTGGAAATGTCTTGGCCTCTAGATTGTACAAAACTTTGAGCTTGTGGCTCGAGGAACCGAGATTGCAAGAATCTGGACTCTATCTTCCGGCACTGCCACCGCAATACATGTCACAAAAACTGCTCCTACTCATGCAAGGAGATGAGGCAAGTCATCGGACGTTTTTTTAATATTATATACGAACTATGGTTTACCTATTATTCAAGCAATACAACATCTGTCACTCAATTAGAATCCATGGTTCGAGTATATAGACTACTGGATGGTGCAACAATCTCAATTGGCGTGTGCCGATGAGTGGAAACGGCTTTCCCATCGAGATAGCCCAACAATCGAGTTCGAGGTGGAAGCTGTGGCAGCGAGCGAAACTGCGAACGCGGATCGCGACAAGGCTCCGGAGCAAAGTCGAAATAATTATTCGGAAACTGGGCAACCGACCGTCGAGAGAGTATCTCGACGTTTGAGCAACTACGAGCGGCCGAAAGGAGCACCGACGGTCGCAAGAAACACTCCTATACTTGAAAATTTACCCAGAGAAAGCCTGTACGAGTCCGATCGAGTAATCGATTTGATAAAACCTCATCTAAAAATAATATTGGACTACGCTCAGACTTACAATCTCCTCGTCTCGGAGCACACCGCGGTCGATTGTAATTTCTTAGAGCTTGTGCCAACTCTCTACAAGCAAGTCGAGAGTCAAGTAACGCTTCATGCCCTTTGCGATACTGCCCCAACGGGCGGCTCTCGACGTTCTCGTTCGGGTACTCCACCGACGGTCCATTGCGCTGGTCCAGCAGTTATCAGAATTAAGGTATGGGGAGTCTATTAGTCGTATACTAACAAACAGATTTTCACGAATTAATAAATTTCACTAATCACCTTGTTCCGTAGATTTGCGAAGCTCGCGTCAGTGAGGGTGTCGATAATATAATCAGCCAAAATAGAGCTCTCTACGAAAATCTCCTCGTCAAAGCAAGTCAACCACCACCGAGCAAAGTTATTCAGGGATGCGTGTTCGCTGAGTACCTCGTGGCGTACGTACCATATCCTTTTTTTAACGTTATAAAATGAAAATAGACACTCGCAATAAATCTCATAATCGCTGTGATATATATATATGTATATAGATTGCTCGAGCGTGAGTTACATTTCAATCGAACTTGCGAGAGCAGTGTTGTTTTGCGAAATGTACAGGAGAGCGGTGTCACATTATTTCACCACTTGGTAGAATTTTATAGCGAGGACGCGGCACTTTGTCCACCTACCAAACAGCTCATCACCACGTGTATAGAAAAATTAGGCCAGGTATTATAATCATATGGCCCGATATAGCTCACATGTTTACAAACATTTTAATATGCGTTTGCCTATCGTGTCGAAGGTATTCATCAGTGGCGAGGAAAGTCAGGGCCCACCGCTACTCAGAAGCATTATTCAACGACCAAATCTCGGTGGCCTGCTTGGGCCCCACTTTACACCTGTCGCCGGCGGAGCAACGACCTTCTTGGAGATGTATCAAACAGTAGTTGATCTTTCCGCAGGTCCCAACGCGGATTTATCCTTTGTATTGCTCTCCAAGGTTATTCTGAACATTTGCCCGCTAGTATTTTTCAATTTTGTCACATCGAACGTATCCGGACTGACTGCTTGACGTTTCTTTTTGTTTCTTTGCTTTTTAAACAGTTCGACGTTGGAAGTTGGCTAAACTACAGACGTCCGAGGCTTAGCGAACGATCTACTTTCATCGATTTCGTATCGCAAGCCCTTTGCAATTTGGGTCTCAGTCCCGAAGATAACAAGCTCATACTACACGAGGTTGGTCAAAGATGTTATTTTATTTGATTTATTCTTCACTATTTCTTTCGTCCAAGGCTCAGGTCACACCGATTATTCTTTAGCTTTTCAGAAATCATTTGCGTCTGGTACTTTTACACGAATTCCCGGAGCACTACGGTGAAGTACTTGGTGCAGTGCTGCGAGGAAGCGAGAGTCAAAGCCTTTCGCTCGATGTTTGGCGAGATGTATTGGGGGCTCTAAGTGGAAGGCCTAAGACCGCCGCTCCGATCCATTCGACCAAGGTCAGGGAGGAAATTCGACGATACGCGACGGAACAGAGACTTTTATCTCGGCAGGAGGTATGTAAGCAGATTAAATAATATATTTAATTACTATCGTATCGATTACAAGATTCTCTCGGCTCATTAGATGCACGACACTGCGATACTGTTGAGTAAACATTTTATGAAGGAACGTCTGCAATATGGACTCTACGGACTGTATCCCAAGTATCGTATTTACAACGAACCTCTGATAATGTTCCTCGGTATGGTTGGTCACGCACTCGTAGTTCTGACCCTTCAATTTGACCGTGGTTCCCTGGCCGATCAACGTAAGTTAAATTTTCTAATTCCCACCTCGCGCATACGAGTTTTAACATTTGGTAGTTTTTTTTTTTTTCATTTTTATTATTATTATTATTTATCTCTGTCGACAGTTTGCGAGCGTATATGGCCAGTGCTGAGTGATATGTTTGCACCCTGGATTACCCCGTACTGGACGAGAAATTTGAGAGAACCGACCGCGGCTTGGATTCAACAGCTCACTGACGATAGGTCCGTTCTTCTCCCGTGGATAATAACTGACGGTCCATGCGCCAACAGAACCGTAGCGATGTTCGTTGAATGCATTCGCTTCGTAATCGACACTTTGCCAGCGTCGAACAAGATACTCTGCTTCCTCTGGCAATTCTATGTTACGAATTTTGCCAACGCCTCCGTCAAAGATCATATCTTGAACGTCGTACATGGAAATTTCATGTCTCTTCCGTGGGACAAGTTTTCACCGGGAATCGGTGACGTTGAGCTCATGGTTAAAGTCGTCGATCAATATTTGCCAGACAGTCATCTCTTTCTCGGAAGTGTCTTCGTCTCGATCGATTGGACCGCGTGGATAAATCAATTGATGACAACTCAACCGCTCGCCGTTGCAGCGAGAATGCATACGTGTCTATTGATTTTAATAAGTAAACTGTCCAACGAGCCCAACGTTAGGCAAGTATGTATTCTTTTGGCACAATCGATTGTTGAATATGTAACTATTGCATAATTGTTTCGATCCAATTTCTTTGGACAGAATGAGAGAGCAGTCGAGTTGATCGTCGAGGCGAAAAAATTTTCGTGGCATCTCGTCGACGCAACGGTGTACGATCAAGTTATTAATTGGCATGTCTTGAGCTGCGATCCGAGAGTCGTTCTGTACCGTTGCACCGAGGAACCTCATCAAATCGACGTAGCTGTAAACAAGTAGGCATTCCTTCTTCCACAAAATGTTGAACTCTTATTTATTAATAATTATTATCGTCAAATGTAACGTGGTTACTCAGTTTGTTAAAGGTTGTCGCAGCTTACGAGCCAACTGTTACGCACTTTCATCCGACGACTCTAAAGAAACGTCAGATATACGTGAGATCGTGGGTAAAGCTACTGATTAATTGCACCACCCGACACAAGGCATTGCTCTCGAGCGACATTAAAGCCTTTACGAATGCACTCTCTCGTATGCTCGATGATATGGAAACGATCCTGACAAGCAGTAAGTCGACGTCGATTTATTGATCGACGTACAATTATTGTATTAATTTCTTGCCGATTAATTTTTAGCGGTATCGGAGAGCCAACAAGCACCGGAAGCTGGCCTTTTGATAAACGAACTGTTGCATTCGGTGAATCAGAGTAGCCTTTTGGTAGAACAGCTTCGAACGAGCTGGGCCGGATGGCTTTCAGAAAAGAGCTCTTCCTCCAGTCCCGTCTTATTGGGCATACTGCGGGTCATTGGTATAGCCATGGTTTCTCCGGCTACTCTCGGCCAGCTCTTTGAGGCAGCCCTCGAAACATATTTCAAACACAGCGGTAATTTCCTACGATTATTATCAATTATTTTTCTAATTTCCCTCTATCACCCCGCAAGTTGATAAAATACATTTCTATCGTTTGTAACAAGTTACGGATCAAGTCGAGCCAACGTGGACTTGCGTATTGAGTATTGTTCAACCAGTTGTTAACCGGCAACCACCCGTCGAAGGAGTATTGGTAGCGGAGGGGCGAATTCTCGCATTGTATGCTCTACTTCTCAAGAGATTACCCTCATGTCGCGACATAAGAGAAGAGGGAATGCTTCTGGTAAACCTGGTCGATTGGATATCAGCTATAAAACCAATGTGAGTACCGACGATGCGATGGATGATAACGTAAATGGATTATACATGTACATTGTTCGCGCGTCTGGCTCTGTTCAGGGATACAATTGAAGAAAAGTTGCCACTTTTGTGGGCAAAGGCATTCGAGCTAATCTACAGACAGTGTCAGTATAGCGAGAGCACGGTAATCGCGGCACGGACTCTTAAGAAATTCGCTCGTAGTTTATTGACGATGGCCGATGACATGGGCCAAGGCTGGGGTATTCTCGGTGCTATTGGTCTGAGAAAAGGTTCACCACTCTCCATAAGGTAACAACACCTTTTATTATTATTTTTAATTAAGACCAACAACAAAAATATCTCGCTGACGATTTTTAGATGCAAGTTTCTGTGCCGCGCTCTTGGAGTCTACTGTCTAGCTCAATTGCCCGAATCAAAATCTGATGAACAATTTATTCGCTTCACTCCGCACTCGCCGGGCGTTGCGCCGACAAGATCGAACGATTCGGATATAATGGAAATACGGCCTAGCGTTGAAGCAATCAAAGCCATGCAGAATCTCGAAGCGCTTCTCAACAACAAACAATACGTCGAAATGAAATCTGACGTGGAACAAGCTATAAAGTTTATTAAGGATTCGGCAAATTCACTTCACAACGGGATGACTATAACCGGTTTACTCACGACCGAGCTGTACAATCAAAGATACTTGCACGTGTTGACCGATTAGTCGGTGATTACCTACTAAATTCTTTCCGAGCACACGTTCATTTACCGAGTGAACAACAATGATTAATGTTATTTTATCGATTAAACAAGATTATTCTCGATCGTTGACATTAAACTTTTTATTCGTTATTCAATGCGTCTAGTCACAATCACTTGTCTCTTTATTTCGCGCGTACCTACAACATGGGCCGACAGTTATGTACATTTTCACTTCAAAGTTACATTTCACGCTTGCGTGTACTTGTTGTTGTTGTTGTTGTTGTTTTTAACATCATCGTCATGAATTCCGCGTCTATCAGTGATAAATCGTCGCGTGGCTTTGACGAATTTACGGCTCCGGTCTACTATTGATAACTCTATCAGCTGTGATACTATATTCCTTTCGTTGCGCTGTTTAATCATTATGTTTTATAATTACACCGCTTATTAAAGAGAAGAAAAAGAAAAAAAAAACACTTGTGCCGCTTTTTATATTTATTGTGTGAAAATGTAGACAATATTATTATCGACCTATTATTATATAATACTATACATATAAATTACCTATTATAATATACAATTAACGAGTAAATATACTTTGATTAGCGTTCTCTTTTGTGATTCCATTGGACGAGCGAAGCAAATCTGTGGCTTCATGGAGTGAAAAGTCTATGAGGGAGCACTGAAATTGATCCTTAAAGGCGTTTTTAAATAGCGGTACAACGTCCGCGATTGTAACTTGCATACCCAATTCTTGGCTGATACTTGTAACACCCTTTCCCTCGATGCCACAGGGTACTATGTGATCGAACCACTTGAGATCTGTATTACAATTTAGAGCGAGTCCGTGAGTGGTAATGTAACGGCTAGCGTGAATGCCGATCGCGCAAATCTTGCGATTATCTACCCAAACTCCGGTGTCGGATGATTTACCCGCCTTAATTCCGAATTGGGCGCACAATCTTATTACAAGGTCTTCAATTTGACTCACATATCGGCGTACGGTAGTTTCAAATGATCTAAGGTCTATTATGGGATACACGACTAGTTGACCAGGTCCGTGATATGTTATCAGCCCGCCTCGATTGGTTCTATAGTATTCGGCACCGAGTTTTCGAAGTTTCATCTCGCTGCATTTGTCATAAATTTTGTCACGTATTCCTACGGTGTAGACTGGCTCGTGTTCTACCATTATCAAACTGTTGACGACTCTACTCTGCCGCTTTAGATGATTTTCTGCTAGAGCTTTTTGCAAACGAAGAGCCGATCCGTAATCCAATCGTCCGGCCCACAAAACTCTCGTCTCTCTTGCCTTACCCGCCATTTATATATACTTTCATGTATGGCAAGATCCGGACGATCGATCGGCTTTTTCCTCTATACTCAAATATGTCAGCAGTGATACCTGTAAATCCATTACAGTATCGCAATATTGGACGACAATTATTTAACAAATGACTTGATCTAATAACTTACGTAGGCATCCGTGGCAGCATATATTTTCTGCGCCTCGCTGAGGGGCAGCTTGTGCCACGTGCTCTTTCTCACACTCTCAGGTTTCTCCAGTCGCTTCTTCAGCTGTAAGTAACAACATTTAATGGACGGTTTCGACTTAATAGACGGTTAAGCTTCGATAGACTTACCAGATAACCAGCTAGCTTTGCCAAACTCCAACGTCCCGTGATGTTAAAACGTTTGTTTATCAAAGCACCGCACTCGATACAATTGTTTTCAACAATTTTCTGCGCCGGAAATGCAGCAAAGTCTCTTCCAAGCTTTCTGATGTCTCTGCAAATATGCCAAAATGACACGATGCATCACTCCTCTAATTAGCAACATTTACTCACTGCGTTACATTGACTCCTACAAGCTTGACCTTTGGATGGCTCAGAAGCTGGATAAAAGCAGCTGGTAGCTTGGCAATATTGTAAATGTGAAAGAGATGACAAGTTCTCTTTGAGACACACAGTTGTGCTAGAGCAGTTTTATTGCCATTAGCAGAAGCAGGATGAGTATAAACCGGCCATTCCAAATCAAACCCTATTGGCACTATCTCCTCGGTACAATTATTATCTATTCTTTGTCTAAAACAATAGGATTAACATATAATATCCGTTATTTCGTTCCCGCCGATATGTAGCCGATTAACGTTTCTTAATTGGAGCTATTACATAATTTCATCACAGATCATGGCGCATCCTTCAAAGTTATTCTGGAAGTAGATTCTACCCTGAAATTGAATGGGTGGCAAAGGAGGATCCTCTGTCTCCCCGTCTTTCGTTGCTCGAGACGTCTTTTCCATTTATCCGAAATAATATCTTCTCCGCGTTATCGACATTCACTACCAAACTTGAAAATTCGTTATGGACCATGTGAAAGCTGCATCGTCACTTCCATACTGTTTCCATGCCTACCGGTGCTAGCCAATACCGCTTCCACCCCCCTCCCTAACGACACACTACTTGTATCTTGAATGTGAATATTCAAAACTTTCTTCGCTCGCTCCGTTCCCACATCCGAACCCGATTTTTTTTCTCTGCATTATAAAATTATAATCTACCATCCGTGTGTTTGCCTATAAGAGGCGCACAAACTTAATATATGTATTCCTACTACACTTGCATAAGAAAAACAAAGCTATTCACTTTTACTTTCTCGGATATGTGGCGAGAGCGAAATTGAAACGGCCCCGGCATCTCCCTCGTTTCACTTGCATCAACAGATAATATTCCACGAGGCAAGATACTCCTTTCTAGCGTACTTTTTACTTTTATTTTCGATCGGGCGCTATCTTCACTGGCGGCGAAACTAGCGTTCGATAGGTAAAGAGATCGCTCCCACTACCCCGGACCCCGCCACGAGTCTTTCTTTTCTCAATACCTAAGAGAGGGAGAGAGAGTTAGTATAGTAGTATACGGAGCATAGCAGATATCAGCCGAGCCGAGTTGACCAACCGAGTATCATTTGTAAATAATCAACTCGATTGATATTACTGGGTGACAGTGAACGTAATGACAATTTTTTTAAAGTGCTCGAAGAAAAGGCGATAAGACGCGCGGGAGAGTCGTTGAATTATAATAATCGTAGATGTCATACCGACCCGACGATATGTACCCCATCCGGACTAAACATCGGCACACGGGTATCTTTTTTCTCGTTATACCGATATTATTGGCAGTTGGTGAGAGCGAGAATGTCGTCAGTTCAGTGAATAATAACAGCCGGACTATTGGTATCGGTAAGTTGAGCCGTGGGCTCGCAGCTTTTGTCGCTGGCATAGTAGTGCTTTAAAGATTTGTTTAATGGTATAGAATGTGGTCGTGTAGCGACTTCGCAGAGGCAACCACGTGACACCTCTACCGGGGATGAAGACGGCCAAGGCGTCGTTACCGGAGGAGCATCGATCGAAACGATTATCACTGCTAGAATTTTTAATGGCAAACCGAGCGACAGAGACTCTTGGCCATGGCAAGTGTCCCTCCAACTGTTACATCCGAAGCTCGGATTTATCGGACATTGGTGTGGCGGTGTTCTTGTCGAGTCTACTTGGGTACTCACTGCCGCTCACTGTATTCACAAGTCAGTAATCATCTCCGATGTGTACCCTTCACTTTTCATTTTCCATATTTAATTGTTTTTTTTTTCTTTTCTTTCACTTTTTCGACCGTTCAGCGATCTCTTTAATCTTCCAATCGGAGCTCTGTGGACGGCGGTTCTCGGCGAATGGAAGTTGGAATCGGGCAATCGCGCTTCCGTCCGCATTCCCGTGGAGCGAGTAATCCTTCACGACAGCTTCAACAATTATGTTCATGACATTGGTGAGTCCCTCATTGTCGTTCGATGAGCGCGCCCTCGAATCGTGCAACCTTACTATCTTACCTTACGGACTTGTGTGCGTTTACTAGCGCTGATGAAACTGAGCAGGGCAGCACCACTGTCGAAGAATATCCGAACTATATGCTTACCCGAAGTTGACGACGAAATAGCTGCCGATCGAGAGGCGCACTGCATTACTTCGGGTTGGGGTCGTTCCGGGCCGTCTCCATCTCTATCGAATGCTCTCCTCGAGGCTAATGTACCTCTTCTCGATATCGAAGACTGTCAAAAAGCTTACGGGAATGCTGTACCAATTGGCCCTGGACATTTGTGCGCCGGTCACACTGACGGATCTTCCGGCAGTTGCGTGGTACCAAAGAATATGGATACTTATAGAAGCGTACGGCCTATAGCCAGCTTGAAGCTAAAAAAGTTGGGGTACTCGGACAAGCTTTCACCCCAACGGTAAG